>JAQQSK010010360.1:0-12714 GCA_028658325.1 Potorous gilbertii | reverse complement strand
GTCACACAGATGGTAAGTAATAAAACTGGAATTTAAACCTTAAATGGTCTGACTTCAGATCTAGCATCTTCCCACTGTATCCTTTGGCCTCTTATTTAAATGAGTACCCACACTGATGAAAACATCTCTTCACGAAATATTTAATTACCGGCAACTCTCAGCGGGCAGCTAGAGAACAGTCAGGAAGACCCATCTTTATGAGTTTAAATCTAGCCTCAGACACTTACTAGCTATGTTACCCTAGGAAAGTCATCTAACCTTGTTTGCCTCAGTTTGCCATTTGTAAAATGAGTCAGAGAAGGAAATGGCAAACCACTCCAGTATCTTTGCCAAGGATAAGAAAACTTCAAATTGGGTCAAAAAGACTAGGACACAACTGAACAGCAGCAGCAACAATTATCTATTCCAAAGGAGGTGGAAGATGGGGCAGTAAGTGAGAAGGCCTTAAGATTGAAAACAGTTTAAAACTACAAATAAAAGTATTTTTCAATAATCTGAATGGATAGTTAACCGGCCAAGTTACAATACATTTAACAGGCTGTGGTTAACCCCAAACTAGTGTCTGAATTTTTGAATGCATTATTTTATGCTTTTGGAAAATGCTTTTGCATCATAATGTGTGGTTCCAGATAACATTCAAATGAATGTGTGTGTGGAGTCAGCTTTTCTATAAAATAAGCAGTTTAGATTTGAATGATCCCTCAGGTGACCTCCAGCACTAATATTCTATGAACTGATAAGCCCCTGAGCTCATAAATACTGATGGAAAAAAAATTAGAAGCTGGTCAATAAATGGCCAAGGCTTCCAGGTCATGGGTCTGAGGAAAATCATGTAATTCTGATTGCTGCCCCCATCACTCTAATAAGTGATTACCAAAGTCAATGGGGAGGGAGGAAGAGAAGTCACAAACAACAGTGCAGGGTGTGTTTGGGGAGGGCTGTGCAAGGTCACCAACCTCACCAAGATAGGGCTGATGCGCATGAGATCTATGGGATTGAGGAGGAGGAGGATGTTACACTTCTTCCTCCCCATCTGCTGCTTCCCAGAATCACTGCCCCTTATCTGGCAGCACTTAGGATATAGTTAGTCAGTTAACAAGAATTTAAGAAGCACCTAACTAAGTAGTAATGGTTTCTCTTTTACCCAGGAACCCTGAGGGTCTTCCCCTTCCAGTTTGACGTTTTTTTTTTTTATTAAAGGGGCCATCCCTTGAGTAACTTAAAGAAGCCTATTCATTGAATGGGTGTATCTCATTCAAAGTGAGAATGTGACAAGACCTTAGCCTAAAAGACCAGGGTCTCCCATTGCATCCTGGACCATCGCCAGTCATCCTAATGAATATCAGGTCACTGGATCCAGATGGCTCAGGAGAAAAAGTGAGGTTGGTGACCTTGCACAGCCCTCCCTCACTCAAATCAAAGTTAACTGCAAGTCATGTCATCATCCTGATGTCATGATCATCTTTGAGAATGAAGGACAAACACACAATAAGCACCTACTGTGTGTCAGGCACTGGAATGAGTGCTAGGAATGCAAGGAAAGGTAAAAAAACAGATTTTTTTTTTCTTATAGATTATCCATATCATGTATTGCACCAAAGGCAGAAAGAGAGAAGTCGTCAAAGACCAAGTACAGTGTCTGATACATAGTAGGCACTCAATTATTCATTGTTGAATAATGGATTATCAATGCATGAAAATAGACAAGGGTTCCTACTTTCCTAGTTTCTAGTCTCAAGTTCTTTCTATTCAATGGAATTCATGTAAGACCTGCCTTCTTGACTATGACTCGGGCTCAGGATGCTTTTCCTGAGTGGTTGCCCTATCCCTGGAGCTGGGGCAAGGGAGGATTAGAATCTGGTTTTGGAAGAGCATAGAATAAGAGATGATCTCAGAGCCTGAGTCATTGGACCATAGATTCCATATATATTATCTCATTTTGTTGCTGTTCAGTCATTTTTAGTTGTGTCTAACACTCTGTGACCCCTTTAGTGATTTTCTTGGCAAAGGTACTGAAGTGGTTCACCATTTCCTTCTCCAGCTCATTTTATAGATGAGGAAACCGAGGCAGACAAGGTTAAGTGACTTGCCCAGGGTCACACAGCTAGCCCAGATTGGAACTCAGGAAGATGAGTCTTCCTGACTCCAGGGTTGCTAACCCTATCCCCTACACCTTCGTTGGAGCTAGGTAAAACCCCTCACTTCTCACATTAGCTATGTAGCCATAGGCAATTCAATTCAACTTTCCAAGCCTCTTTTTCTTTATCTGTAAAACAGGGATTAAAATTACCTTAAGTATCATAGTGAGAAGGATCCTGACTTGCTCTATAATTTTGGGAAAGTCACTTTACTTTGGGGAGGGATCAATTTTTTTTCGTGAAGCTAGATGGTGCAGTGGATAGAGAGTATTGGTCCTGGAATCAGGAAGATTCAACTTTCTGAGTTCCAATCTAACCTTAGATACTCACTATGTGACCCTGGGCAAATTACTTTAACCCTGTTTGCCTCAGGACTTAATCTGTAAAATGAACTGGGGAAGGAAATGGCAAATCACTCTAATATCTCTGCCAAGAAAAACCCAAATGAGGGCATAAGGAGTCAGACATGACTGGACAACAACAGTATCGGCTTTCTTTTCACTGTCAAATAAGTATATCTACTTTTACAATAATGACGGTGATGATAGTAGCTGGCGCTTCCATGAGCACTTTAAAGCTTGCCAAACACTTTCCATAAATTGCATCATTTGTGACTTCCAGGGCTACTGAGATATGTCCGTATTTGACATTATCTTTTGCTGTTCTGGTGTATACCATCAGTTGGTCAGCCAGCATTTATCAAACACCTACTATGTACCAAGCATTAAGCTAAATTCTGATGATACAAAGAAAGGCAAAGCCGAGCCAAATAACAAAACAAAACAAATACCAGTCCTTGCTCTCAGGGAGCTCCCAGTCTACAAGGGGAGGGAAACATCATGCAAACAACTCTATGTAGATAAAATATATAAGGATAAGCAGGCAATAATCAACAGAGGAAAGGCACTAGCATTATAGGGAATCTCCTTTCATTTTTCCTGGGCTTCCCACTTGGCTTGGGCCTCCAGATTGTCCAGCAGCCTTGTGCCAGGGGCCTTTAGGGATCAGGGATCCATGAAGCTGCAGGCTGAGAAGTCACTAGGACCTAGAGGGAGATCACATTTGGGAGGCAGGTGGTAACACTTCTAGTCTCCCATAAGAGACATGCACTGTCCCCAGACCAATAATGAGAATGACAGTTCAGGTCTCACACAGGAGCTTTCATCCTTCCTAAGTTAGATTTCAAAATGGGGGAAGTTGGTCTTGGATGCCCCTTTCTGGCCTCCCTTTTCTTGGTCTTCCTAGGTAGGGTCTTTCTAACCCTTGCCCCAACCCCTATCTCAGGGCCTTCTTTTAAGATCTGGTCTATCTTGTCATAGTGAAAAATGAGCTACTAAACTCCATCCTACTGAGTTGACTTCAATGGATATTTTAAATGATTGCTATGTATGGGCTCTGTGCAAGATCCCAAGGGAGATACAAGGTATCACTAAGATATACTCCCTGCCTTGAGGGACCTTATAGTTTTATGGGGGGATTAAGAATTAATTGGTAACATGGATATAATACTTCAGAGTTTGCAAAGCATGCTACATACATACGTGATCTCCCTTGAACTCCACGCGGGTTGATTAGTTATTTCCAGTTGCGTCTGACTCCTGGTGATCCTATTTGAGGTTTTCTCGGCAGCGATACTAGAGTGGCTTGCCATTTACTTCTCCAGCTCTTTTTACAAATGAGGAAACTGAGGCAAACAAGGTTAAGTGACTTGTCCAGGGTCACACAGCTAGGAAGTATCTGAGGCAGCATTTGAACTCAGGTCTTCCTGATTCCCAGCCAGGAGCTCTATTCACTGCACCACCTTCAGAGATTCTTGTCCTTCCCCAAGCACAAGAATTCTGCCTTCTTTAAGCTCATGGTCTGTAAGCTTCTGAGGCAGGATTTAAACCCAGCTCTCCCTGACTCCAGGTCTGATACTCTAGCCACTATCCTGTTAATCATGGCTCACATTTAGCTCTGAGGATTGAGAACTGACTCCATAACAACCCTGTGAGGTAGCTACTGCATGGAGGGTATTTTACAGATTTTACAGGTGAGGAAACTGAGGTTCAGTGACCTCAATGAAATGGCTTGGCTAAGGACCCACAGTTGGTGAAGTGAGAGCTCAAACCCAGGGCTATTGATTTTGAGTTCAAAGTTCTTTCCATTCTGTCAAGGTAAATTCATTTCTCTTTCTAGCAGGAATTGCATTTTATAAGATTAGAACCAATGAGATGGTGCCTAAGCTAAAGGAATGAAGCTGTAAGAACATATTTCGGGCATCATTAGGAGAGACAGTTCCAAGTGACCTCCATTGTCAATATAGACACAATTCTGCTCTGACATATTCACCTCTCTCCTTTCAGATACCTATTTTGGCCTTTAGTTGGAAATACATACCAAGCCACCCTTGTGGCACCTCCCTTATCCATCACCCAAATGACTCATGGAAAATCTGAGAAATCACTTAGTAAAGAAGCTGCCCTGAGGGAATGGACAGGTAAAAGACTTTAAATGATTTCATCTTATGCTTAATTTAATAAGAACTGTACCTATACTGTATCTGCTGGTAAAGAAGATAGACAGGAGATAAGTGACCGTGATGCAAAACCCGACACTGTTCGGATGTACGCTGTTTGGATTAGCCTCGATACTGGAACACGTAGGCTCTTTCTTTGTGCCCCAGAGCCACCCCCTCCCAGGGCACGCAGCTGCTCAACTGGGAAAGTGACTTCTATTCAACAGGAAAATCATGTGTAGTACACACTCTGTTAGAGCCAGCACCCAACCTCAAAAAAGCACCGGACAGTCTGGCTCCTTTGCAGGAACAGGCAGCAGGGAAGAAAAGAAAATGAAAAGAGGAGAAAAGGGCAGAATAGGAAAACAAAAATGTTTCAGTCAATTGAGTCTAGTTCTTTGGCCATAATTGAATTCACTCAGACGAATATTTGTTAACATACTATGTATCAGGCACTGTATGGTGCGCTGGGGCAACAAAGATGGCCAAGATTTTGGCCCTCACCCTCTGTTGTTTGCAGTCTAGCAGGGAGGGACAGGATATTCAACAGGCACTCAAATGGTTGGAAGACAGAACAAAATATTAATTCAAAGCTCTCGGCATTTACGATGCCTACTATGTTCCAAGGCAGAGTCTGATGTGTAGGGATGCCAAGATGATAAAAAACCAGTCCCTTTCCTCAAGATGCATACAATTCAGTGAGTGTATGTGTGCAATCTGACATGTGCATAAATAAGGATGTCTTTACAGTACAATGTGATAAGACAAAAATTGTAGCCTAAGTGCTCCAGCAAAACTTGAGGAGGGAGAGGACATGTCCAGCAGTGTGGGAAGGAAGAGGGGACATTCAGGGAAGATTTCATGGAAGAGGTGGCATTTGAGCTAAGTTTTGATGGAAGAAAAGAATTTTAATAGGCAATGTTAATAATATTATTTAATATATATTTATATAATATTTATTTATATTATATTATAATGTTACATTATATATTATAATATAATATATTAACTATATTAATATAATAATTATTTAATATATTTATGATATTAATAATAAATATTGAAATTATTCAATGAAGAGGGAATGTGTTCCTGTGCTGAGGAACAAACTGTACCAGTCCATGGAGGAGGCAGAACATATCTTCTCGTTAGATTTTTGGGCACCATCTTGTTCAAGTCACACTCACTAACTATAGGTGTCCCATAGGACTCTATCCTGGGCCCTCTTCTCTTCTCCCTCTATATTTCTTCACTTAGTGATCTCATCAGTTCCCATGGATTTAGTTACCATCTTTATGCTGATGAATTTCAAATCTACATTTCCCTACCTTGATTCCTCTGCTGACCTCCAGTGGCACATCTCCAACTGCCTTTCAGACATCTTAAATTGATTGTCCAGTAGACATCTTAAACTCAACATCTCTAAATCTGAACTCATTACCTTTCCCCTTCCACATTCTCCCCTTCCAAACTTTCCTATTACTGTTGAGGGTACCACCATCTTCCTGGTCTATGGGCTCAAAACCTAGGCATTGTCCTTGATTCTTCACTGTCTTTCATTCTTCCATAAGCAATCTGTTGCCAATGCCTGTCAGTTTCACCTTCTGCAACATCTCTGGGATATACTCCCTTCTCTCCACCATTCTAGTGCCTTTCCTCATCACCTCGCACCCGGACCATTGCAATAGCCTGCTGGTGGATTTACCCACTACAAAGCTTCCAGCTGATCTCCACATTCCAGTTCGTTTAGCCACCAAAATGATTTTCCTAAAGCACAATTCCAACCATGTCACCTCCATACTCAATAAACTCTATTGTTTCCCTATCACCTCCAAGATCAAATACAAATTCTTCAGTTTGACATTCAAAGTCCTTCCTGGTTGTTTATACTTTACTCACTGACATGTACTCTTCAGTTCAGTGACATTGGCCTCCTTGCTGTTCCATGAACAAGACACTCCACCTCTCAGTTCCAGGTATTTTGACCATCCTTCTCCAATGCCTGGCATGTTCTCCCTCATCTCTACCTCCTGGCTTTTCTGACTGTCCTCAAGTTCCAACTGAAATGTCATTTTCTACAGGAAGCCTTTCCCAATCTCATCTAATGTTAGTAGTACTTTCCCCCTGATAACTAGTTCCACTTTTTCATGTAAGTAGCTTGTTTGTACACTTCTGGTCATTAGACTGTGAACTCCTTGAGAGGGAGACTGTGTTTTGCTTTTCTTTGTATCCCCAAAGTTTGGCACAGTGTCTAGTACATAGTAGGTACTTAATACTTGCTCATTGACTGACTGATTTCATTTTCCTTATCATGACCCAAGTTTCTCTACTTCTCACTTGGTACCTGCCCTTCTCCATCATGGCATCATCTGGATGTTGTATAGCCATCTCCAACTCAGTTTGTCCAGCCCTTCTTCAAATTTCTCTGTTCTTTTTAAGGGTACTACCTTTCTAATAGTAACACTGGCTTTTAACCTAGGAATCATCTGTGATTCTTCTACCTCATTCATCCCTACCTATATCCAATCAATTACCAAGTCTTATTCTACTTTGGGCAGCTAGGTAATTGTTAGGCTGTTTGGTTGTTGTCCTTTGTATCAAAAAGAACCAAAATGACATAAATATTTTAGAGTTAAGTTATGGTATGTCCAACTATGGCTGATCAGACTAATAGGAGCTTGGAATGCACTACCATAAGTAGGTAGGAAAGTGGATAGAGCACTAGGTCTGGAGAAAGGAAAACTTGAATTGAAATCCCACCTCAGATACTGACTAGCTGTGTGACCCTGAGCAAGTCACTTAACCATGTTTACCTCAGTTTCCTCATCTGTAAAATGACCTGGGGAAGGAAATGGCAAATCACTCCAGAATCTTTGCCAAGAAAACCCCAAATGGGATCACAAAGAGCTGGACACAACTGAAAATGACTAAGCAACAAAAATTGAATCTACCTTTATAGTATCTCTCTTATCCACCCACTTCTCTTTACTTACAATCTCTGTCCTAAGTTTAAACCCTCATAATTTCTAACCTGGTCTAATATCATAACTTTTCAATTATTCTCCTTGCTTTCATTCCCTTCCTTCTCTAATCTATCCTCTACATAGCTGCCAAATCTTATCATTCATTCATTTACTCAATTATCTATCTATCTATCTATCTATCCATTTAAGATTCGGTCTCCCTCAGGTTGGAAGTGCATGTGCTACTTAAGGGCCTGATCCCACTGCTGATTGGCATGAGAGCTCTAATTTGCTCAGTTTCCAACCTGAAGACAGTTCTCCCCTCTTTAAAAACCTACTAGCCCTTTGCCTTGGGGAGCTTAGTATACTAAAGCCAGACTTACTGTGGACACTGATATGCATAGCCCACTATATCTCAGAACTCTTGGGCTCACGACATCCTCTAGTCTGAGTCTCCCTAGGAGCTGAACAAATGAAGTGTACACCACTATGCTAGGCCCAAATGCACATGCTTAAAACATAGGCCTGACTATGTCATTCTCCTACTAAAACTTTTTCAATAATTCCCTATTATAATTGCTGTGTGGGTTCGTCCTTCATTGCCAAAGAAAACCATGCCATCAGAGAAATAATGA
This sequence comes from Potorous gilbertii, assembly GCA_028658325.1. NCBI lineage: Eukaryota > Metazoa > Chordata > Mammalia > Diprotodontia > Potoroidae > Potorous > Potorous gilbertii. Next base: position 4,481 of record JAQQSK010010360.1, on the reverse strand, counting down.
CATGACTTGCACTTGACTTTGTTTTGAGTGAGGGAGGGCTGTGCCATCCTCACTTCTCCTCCAGAGCCATCTGAATCCAGTGACCAGACATACATCAGATGACCCAGGATGAGGCAACTGGGGTTAAGTGACTTGTCCAAGGTCACACAGCTAGTGAATGTCAAATGTCTGAGGTGAGATTTGAACTCAGGTCCTCCTGACTCTTATACTTGTCCTCTATGCACTGCACCACTTAGCTTCCCTGATACCGTGTTACCTCTAGGATAAAATACAAAATGTTCAGTCAGGCATGTAAAGCTCTCCAAGGTTATCTACAGTGTTACTAAATGGCAGCAAGGTAGGGGTTGTTCTTGCAAAATTAAGAATGTGTATCACATGGCGAGCAATAAGGAGGAGCATGCTAGTTTGAGCTGGCTACAATGTATACCCAATGAGGAACTTTAAATGTTGATGGTAAAAAGATAAATTATATCAAAGAAATGTATCAAAGAAAAAGGAATAGAGGTTAATGACTTTATGAGAAACTTGATGGCTTGATTTAATATTTAAAGTCCCTTACAATTTGGTTCCAGTCTATCTTCCCAGGCTGATTACACATTGCTCTCCCTCATACACTCTTGACTAAAGCTCCAGGCCCGGAGTCAGAAAGACCTGCAGTCAGACCCAGCCTCAGACCCTTACTAGCTGTGATTCCCTGGGAAAGTCACTTAACTTCTGCTTATCTCAATTTCCTCAACTACTAAACAGAGATAGTAATGGTACCTATCTCCCAGAGCTGTTGTGAGGATCTAATGATATAATATTTGAAAAATGTTTAACACCTAGTAAATGCTGTAACAAATGCTAGCTATTAGCTATTATTAAACTGACTTACTTGCTGTTCTTAAATATGACATTCTAATCTCCCACCTCCAAGCCATTGCAAGGACAGTCCTCCATCCCTGTAATGCTCTCCTCATGCATCTCTATCTCTTTGAACTCCTTACTATCATCAGATTTCAACTCAAATGGCCTCTCCTTTAAGAGGCCTTTTCTGATTCTCCCAGATGGTAATACTCCCCTCCATCACTGTGTGTATGTGGGGGTATTTCATATATGTGTGTGTGTACCTTCTATATTTACAAACCTATTATTTCCCTTTAATAGATTGTAAACTGTTTGGCAGCAGGGACCATCTCACTTTTATTTATATATATTTAATATGTGTTTTTATTTGTTTCTCTAACACCTAGCACAATGCCAAGCATGTTGCAGGCATTGAACACAGGTTTTTTGCTTGATTAAGTATTAAAGTTTTTCAAAAGTAGGATAGGCTTCCTTGGGAGGCAGTGACTCCCCCCTCATCTAAGGTCTTCTTGTAAAATCTAGATGACATCTTGTTGGTATTTGGTAGAAGCAATTCTTGTTCAGGTCCAGATTTGACTTCTGAGGACTCTTCCAGCTGTAGATTTTTGTGCCCTAAATGAACAAGACATAATTCCCCCATCTCAGAAGACAGATTGATTAAGTCATTGGACTATGTCTCCAAGACTCTCTTGATTTTAGCCAGATTCTAGAGGCTCGATGAGAGACTAGAATACCAGATTCCTCTGGTTGTTGTCAGATAGTTCGGAGGTCATTCCTGAACTGACCTCAGAGTTAGCTAGGGGCTGGGGGGGTGGGCCCAGAATGCAGCAGGGCCTGCCTGCAGGTCACCCCTGTGGGAACTATGTTTCTATACATACTGAAAGGGCCACATACTTTGCTACAAAAGTGAGGAAGGGGAAATATTGCCCCAAGAAGAGTTTTATCTAGGAACAATCTTGGTGACCTCATCAGTCAAAGGTGCACATAAGGAACCAGAAAGGAAGATTCATTCAAGGGACAGGTTTTTTCTCTTTTTTTCTCCACACCCTGTCCAGAAGGCCCTCCATGAACTCTGGTTCCATGTGCCCTGGGACAATTCAGTTTGACAAAGATTTCCTATTTCCCATGTGCAAGGCACTATGTTAGGTACTGCTCATACAAAGATGAAAAATTACACGGTTTTTTACCTCAGTGAGCTTATACTCTCCTGGGGTGGGGGAATGAGGAGACTTGTGACATGTAGATGTTAACGCTAAACGCTAAACGCTAAACCTAGGAAGTAATTTAAACCTAGGATCCTATCCGCTAAACCTAGGAAGTAATTTAAACCTAGGATCCTATCCGCAATTAAAACCAACATCATAAATTTGTCTGGCACAGACTTTTCAGGGGATTAGAGATCTATAACTGGAAGATTTTTTTAGAGGCTACCATTTTACAGTTGAGGAAGCTGAGACTAATAAAGGATAAATGACTCTCCCATAGAGACAGTGAGAGGCAGAGGCAGGAACCCAACCCATGTTCTTTGACTCCAAAGTCAGTGCTCTTGCCTCTGCACCACAGACTTTCACAGCATTTCCTCATCTGTGAAATGGAAGGGATGGTCAGAGTCAGAGGTGTCATTCACTCAGTCCACTGTGGCAGGCAGCATCCTGAACCAGATGGAAATGTAATTGGGAAAAATATAAATGAATACAATAGAACATAGATAATGTGCAGTTAAGTCTGGTGGGACTATGAGATGGAGGGAGGCAGCTTGCTAGAGCAGGAACTTAGAAGGTGGAACTTGGAGTCCCAGCTCCTAAATTAAAATACTTCCTAGAGCAAGTCATTTGCTTTCTCTAGGCCTCTGCTTCCTCATCTATAAAGTGAGAGACTTGAACCAGGTAACCTAAAAAGACCCCTCCACTCATGTCGAGTCTCAAAGATCCTTACAACCCTCCTCTTCTGTGATTGTAGTCAATCTATGTCTCTTGATGAATCTGCCCATTCTTTTCTGTAATCTCTGACTTCCCTGAGAAAAGCCCCTTCCCTCCTTTGGAAGGTTAACACTGCCTTGAGGATTTAGATTGGTTGGGATCTCGGACCTTCCCCTCTTTCCCACATCACAGTGACTACATATTGTACCACTACTTAACTCTGAGAAAAACTTGAGGCCCCCCTGGTCTGCATTTTCAAAGACTATGTCAACTGGTCTGACCCTGGGAGCAAGCAGGAGTCCCTGCTACCATGGCTGCTAAAACATGGTCAGCCCAGGAATCATGGCTTCCAGCAGACCCCCAACTGCCTGCCTCCAGGGTGGTTGACTACTGAATAATCTTTATTCTATTTTCCTTTGCAATCCCTTGTTTGTAATGGGATGGATGCAGCCTATTCATGCCAAGACACTAGAATAGATGCTCTTACCCTGGGACTCTGGAGAGATGTCAGGGGATCTACAAACTTAATTAGGAAAAGGAAATCATGCATCTTTCTTTCCACTAGACTGTAACCGAAATTAAGCATGTTCTTCAATTATGAATGCCGGCACCAAATATTGCTGTATTCTGAGAAGCCCACAGATCTCACTAGATTTCTAGAAGGGTCTAATATACAAAGAAACTTAGGGACCCTTGTTCTAGAAAGATTGTCCTTCAAGAGACCTGGATTTAAGTATTGGCTTTGTCCCTGATTCACTGTGTGACCTTGGGCAAGTCATAGAAGCAGTGATGTGGCAGAGTGGATAGAGCTCCAGAGTCAAGAAGACTTGAGTTCAAATCCAACCTCAGACACTTACTAGCTGTGTGACCCTGGGAAAGTCACTTAATCCTATTTGCCTCCATTTCCTCCTCTGTAAAATGAACAGGAGAAGGAAATGACAAACCAGTCTTGTGTTTTTCCCCAGAAAACCCTGAAATGGAGTCACAAAGAGTACTACACAATTAAAACAACTAGACAACAACAGCACATAAAATGCCACAAAGTAGGTGTAATGAGGAATCTTCACAGGAAGCCAGTCCCATGGCTCCCCAGGGAAGACAGGTCTGTATTCTTTCACTCTCAATGAAAAAGCAAAGAAAGCAACATTCTAGCAAGAATCCACTCTTCTCAGAAGTCAGGTTCAAAACTTGGCAAGTCACAATCATCTCCCTGGAGCTCAGTTTCCCCATCTGTAAAGTGGACTCAGTGACCTCTCAAGTTGCCTCCTATATGCCTATGATAGTGCATCAAGTGAGAGAACCTATTAGGCAGATAAGACAAGGTTCTTGTTTGTTTGTTTTTTTAAAGTATCGTTGTCATGTTGTTAGGTGGTAGATCTACAGATACAAAGAATGGGACAACTTCTCTTCTCAAGGAGCTCCCCCATTGTATGGTGTTATGTATTCCAGAGATTTTAGCTCTGTTCATCACCTCATTCAGTCTTCACAGTTATACCCTGTGAGACAGGACAACCATCTGACAATTAAAGGAACTGAGGCCCAGAGAAATCTAAGGTCATCTAGAGAATTACTGGGAGTTCAACTGAAATCTTAGATTCCTAGGTCTTGGGCCCTTTCCACTACAACACAATACCTCTCTTTAAAAAAAAGTACTTGTACTTATTTCATTCAATATTTCCCAATTACAATGTAAAATGTTTTTATATATGTGTACAT
>JAQQSK010010359.1:0-12714 GCA_028658325.1 Potorous gilbertii | reverse complement strand
CAGATTGGTGATAGGGGCAATTTTGAATGCTTGGCATTTTGGGGTGGGGGGAGGGAAGAAATGGGGAGAAAATTTGGAACCCCAAATTTTGTGAAAATGAATGTTAAAAGTTAAATAAATAAATTTAAATTAAAGATTAAAAAAAAGAAGAGAATTCTTTTTCATAGACAATAAAACCTCACTAATGCATAATATCCAAGCCTCTGAACTGAAATCAAGTGATAGATAAATAGATAGATAGATAGATAGATAGATAGGCAGTAAGAGAGGGAGGGAGGGAGGGAAGAGAAAGGAAAGGAAAGGAAAGGAAAGGAAAGGAAAGGAAAGGAAAGGAAAGGAAAGGAAAGGAAAGGAAAGGAAAGGAAAGGAAAGGAAAGAAGATACGAAGGAATGAAGGAAGGAAGAGGTAAGCAGAGGCAGAGATAGATCTATATGTAAAGATAAAACTTTTTCATCTTTCTTAATCTAGGTCAATTATCTTTTCAGACTTTTAAGGCTTGCAAAATGCATCACTAATACCATCTAATTTTATCCTCATAACTTCATGAAGTGAATTCCATTATTACTCACTTCCCACTTTAAAGATGAGGAAGTGAGGTTTAGCAAGAATAGGTGAGTTATCCAGGGTCACATAGCTAAGAAATTTCCAAGGTAGGAGCTGAACTGAAATCTACCTGACCCTAATTGCAGCTCTCTTTCCACCCTCCCCGTGTTGGTTACCTAGTCTCCTTAGTTGGAGGAAACTATGCCCATTTTTTCAAAGTCTGTTATTTGCATGTAGTTTCTAATTTTCGAAGTGCACCTGGGTCTTAATTCTAGCAGAACAACACATATGCATAAGAAGTTGAGTAAAGTAGAAAAAAAAAACCCATTAATACTTATGAGCCTTTCTGCAAGCAGGTGTGACATTTGCAAATGGCCCCAGACTGAGCATCAGGAGAGATAGGGTTCAGTCCTAGTTTGGCCACTAATTCAGTTTAAAATAGGATGCAGTAGATGCTCTGTAAGTACTGTTCATTGGAATGTATTCATTCTAGCTCTTGCTACACCCAAGATAATCCTTGAGAGATGCTGCTTCTGCAATATCCCCCTTTTGGTTTCCAGCTTTGTAGATCATGAGGAGAGTAGATGGAGAGAAAGAATCAAATATTGGAGAGTCTGACTACTTGGTTCTCTTTATCATTTTTTTTAAAGATGCTCATTCAGAATTTTATTCATATTATTTTATAGACAAATTCATTCTTCAATCTAGAGATAAAGTAAATCAAGTAAAGATGTAGCATTAATAGTAGGAGTAATTCTGATCTTGGAGTCAGAAGACATCCAAGTTTGAGTTCTAGCCCTGGCATTTACTGTCTGTGACCATGGGCAAGTCACAACCTTTCTATGATTTAGTTCCTTATCTGTAAAGTGGGGGTGATTCTCTCTCTTTCTCTCTCTCTCTCTCTCTCTCTCTCTGTTGTTGTGAGATTTAGATAAAAAAAATGCATTTAAACCAGTTTGTAAATTATAATTTTCCCCATTTCTGTTGGTGCCTTCAACTTTTTTTTTTCTGTTTTCTGAAAATAAAGATCCTGGGCAGTCCTAAATGTCATAAGCGTTGCATCATTAGCCATCTTTTGCAATAAGAGTGATGGCAAGAGAAACCAGGAGATGTCATTAATTTTCTTTTCTATTTTTATAGCCTTTCCCAGTTATGGAAGCAGAGTCTTTAGGGCTTCATTAGCCCTTCTAAATGTTTCTTTGCCCTAAGGAGAGATTCATTCTTCAATGTCTCTTTTTAAAACTTCATTGAATTACCTGCATCTAAAAAAAGATTCCATTTACTTAAGCATCATGTGGGGGAAAGAAGGAGTGAGCTCAGTCCATGGAGACAGACCCATCTTCAAATACCTAACATCTCACTTAACAAAGACAAATGTCAGATCCTCTCAGGTCTGCTCCTTCACTTCCACCTTCCCTTATTCTAAGGAATCTCTTTATTTAGTTAGCAAATCTTTTCAAAAACAAAACAGTCACTTTTCCTCAAGAATTTTAACTACCAAAATAATCATTCTTCCTTCAATTGTAACTTTATCTGCTTGCCTTTTACTAAACTTTCTGCGACTACCTACTTCTTTTCCTTTCCTTTTTCTCTTTCTCTTTTTTCTTTCTCCTTCCCTTCCCTTCTTTCTTTTACTCATTGTTTCTGTTTTTTTCTCTTTCTTCATTTTTCCTTTTCTCTCTCTCTCTCCCTCTCTCTCTCTCTGTATGTGTGTGTGTGTGTGTGTGTGTGTGTGTGTGTGTGTGTGTCTGTCGGTCTGTCTTTTTGGGGCTGTCTCTCTCTCCCTTCCTTTCTATTTTTATAGTTGCTTACCTTTCTTTTCCAGGTCATTCTCTGCCTGGGAACCTCTGTCCTGTGAATTCAACTTCTTCCCTGATTCTGGAATGGTCTCTTTTTTCCTTTCTTTCCCTTCCCCCCACCCCTCTTTGAGGGCTTTTTTGATTTTCTTTCTCAAGTTTCTGATGACTTCTCTTGTTGTAGCATCCGTGGCCACTGCCCTTGGTTGTTCAGCTTGCCTTTGGAGGCTCTACTGTTCCCCTGGAGTTCAGTGGTCCGGGTTTCTGTCTATTTTATATTCTTATCACCCTCAGTGATCACAGGATCCTGATTACAAAATATGGAATGAAAGAGTCACCTCCTTCACACAGCCAGAAGCAATTTCTTTCATCATCAGTTATGAGAGCAAAGAAACCTTAATATATCCAGGATAAAAATCAAATTCCATTTTTCTTAATGAGATGAATAAGACAAAGATGTTTTTGGCAGTGGGTAAATAGTTAGCAACTGGAATCCCTGACTGTGCTCCCCTACTCGAAGAAAAATTACACCTAAAAATTCATATTATGGCTTTTGTCTGGGTTTAGCTGAACATGCTATCAATTTTTAGCTATCCCACTGAGCAGAGAGAAACTACAGGCTTAGAAGGATTCTGGGATTTACAAGAAGCAAATGGATCATTTGTTTTGGACATGTTTAAAACCTAACATCAAGTGGATAAGCCTTCATCCTTACAGATTATGAGAGTCAGCTAAATCAAGTCAGTCCATGGGATGTGTTGACACATTTGATCTCAATATGTCAACTCCTTGTAAAGTCTGATCACAAATAAGCTTTGGATTTATTCCACTTTGTCTCTTTTCTTTGCCTGAGGAACACATGTTTCTGGAATACGTGGTGGTATATTTCAGGAGGTGGTGTAATAGATAGAGTGCTTGGCCTGGAGTTGAGAAGACGTTCAAATTTACCCTCAGACACTTACTAGCTGTGTCATCCTGACCACATCACTTAACCTTTGTCTGTCTCAGTCTCCTCACATGTAAAATGGGGATAATCTATAGCATCTATCTCCTTGGGTTGTTGTGAAGATCACCTGAAATAATAATTGGAAAATACTTAGCATGATACCTGTCATATAAGTAAATGCGCATGTTCCCTTCCTCTTCACTTTGCTTGTGCTAAACATCACCTCAAGTCTTACATTGTTTCCATTTGTTGAATTCTTTCCCACAAGTGTAAGGACCCCACCCCTCCACTTCTGTCTTGTGTATTCTCTTCTGTCTACATATTCTCTTTATTGATCTCATCTGCTTCCATGAATTCAATTATCTTTTCTCAAATGACTCCCATCCATCTTTCTAGCCCAATCTCAACATGCTTCCTCTTTACTAGTCAGTTTCCATCTTGCATTTCTAGCTACCATCTAAATATCTTCATTGATATATCCCATGAACATCGCAAACTTATCATGGAACTCTTCATCTGGCCTGGCCCACTGGGGAAGGCGGCAAACTAAGGCTTACTCAATCCTCAGTAAGTCCCTAACTAGAAACTTGAAGCATCATGTTATGATAAGGTCCAGCTATATAACTCACTCTCTAATTTGCTCCAGGCCCATCCCAACTGTCTGACCTCTATACAGGTACATTCCCTCCCTCCTCCTCTCATCCTTTCCCTTGCTTTCCAACTCCCACTTACATTTTGTCTTCTCCCATTAGAATGTGAATTTGAGAATAGGGAACATCTTATTTTCTTGTTTTTGTGTCCTTGATGTTAAATATGGCACATAGCCCATAGTAAGCTCTCAAAAAATGCTCTCTCTATCCATCATCTGTCCACCTCCACCATAACTGAAAACTGTCCTTCAACCTAACTTCCTTGTTCCTATTGATGGTACCATAATCTCCCCACTACTCCAAACTTGAAATTTTAGAATCTTCAAGCAAGTAACTAACGTTTCTTAAGCATCTGTTTGTGCCAAAATTTAGCAAGACACTGAGAATACAAGGACAAAATTCATGAATATCTGATTATATAAAGGAAGACAAGATGTAGCTTTCCTCTACCTCATTCTCTGCATTCAATCAGTTGACAATTCTTTTGACTCTTTCGCATTTCTAGTTTCCACTCCTGCTGTCCCTCAATACTTATCATTTGAACTGTTATCATGACCTCTTAACTGACTTTCCCCTTATCTCTTACCTTTTCAATCCATCTTTTGCAAAACTTTCAAAATAATCTTTCTGATGCATTATGTAACCATGACACTCTACCTCTCAAAAATCTCTAGTACCAAGCTTCACATGCCATCCTTCTTTATTGTATGGCTCCTTAAACTATTCCCTGTACCCGGAAAGTAATCTCATTTCATCTCTACCTTTAGAAAGTCTTCTATTTCTTTAAGGCTCAATTCAACTACCACCTCCATGAAGATTTCCATGATCCTTACATTCTCTCTGAAAGTATTTTCCCTCTACATAAATTGTCCAGGATTATTTTGACTGACTCTCTCTTCTGACCACCTACTTTGTATTGTATTCAAGTAATATCACATTTCATCATATCATATATGATTTTATACTTGAATGCATAGTTTATCAGTCTCTAACTAGAATATTGATTTTGTAGTTGGTAGCTAGTTGATAGTAATTAGTGTATATCCTGGCATATAGTAGGCATTTATTAAAAATTGGCTGAAATGAAATGAATAGGGGAATGCAACAAAATGCTTGATAAGTGATTATGACTTGTATTGCCAAAGCAACATTCACAGCATCGATGATGACTATGAATATGCTGATGTAGTTTTGAATTGCAAAGCATAACAGATTCTCCATATAAAAGACAGAAGAAAAACATTTATTCAGACACTGGAAAGTCAAATCTCAACACCAGAAAGCCAAATCCATCATAGTAACCAAGAAGATGATACAAATTAGCAATGCAGGGGACCATGTTATTCCCAAATCTTTACCCCCCCTTTCCCTTCCCCCCAGCCTTCCCACATTTTTAGCTATCTCCTTGCCTGCATCCTCTCTCTTCCTCTGTTCTAGCTGCACTCACCAACTTCCTCCCAGCTCTATTCCATCCTTCCTGTTCCACCCATTTAGTAAGCTCTTCCCACATGTGACTTTGGCTTCCATATGATTTAAGCAGGTCATATAGACCTATTAATTGGTGGGAAAGATCTTTGAATTAAGTAAAAATACATTAATAATATATAACTAAGGCCAGTTCTGCTTCATTTCGTCTTTAAAAAGCAATTAACAGGACAGCTAAGGGATTCAGTAGATACAGCACTGACCCTGGAGTCAGGAAGACCCAAATTCAAATTCAACCTCAGACATTTACTATTTATGTGAACTTGAACAAGTAACTTAACCCTGATTGACTCTTTAAAAAATTTAATAAATATGCCAAATAAAGTAAAAGAATAATAATCAAATACATATAGAAAGGGAAAAAAATCCTCACTTGGAAAAAAAATCCCAGAAAAACTAATAGATATACTGAAGAAATGAATGAGCTAAAACATGATTTAATAAAAGGAATAAGTATAATTATTTATATAAAATATAAATAATAAAATAAAGCAATGATAAATCTGCAGAAGGAAATAACAATACCATTGCAGTACATTTCCATAAAAGCATGTAGACCTCTCATATGAATCTTCAAACTGTTTTTCTAAACAATAAAAGATAAAAAGAAAGATCAGGTATCTATTCAAATTCTTATAAAGCATTGAAAGAAGAATATAAAGAAACTGGCACAAGGTAAAATAGTTTGCAACATTCAGTGGGACATCTTTAAAGAGAAATGGATTCTCTGAGAAATAGAATGACATAGATGGAAGTCAAATGAAAGAGTAACATAAATGAAAGAGACTTGTAGATCCCTACAAGTTCATGCAATGGACATAAAGGATAGAGTTTGGCAAGAAACTTGAGAATTATTGGTCTCCCAGAAAAATAGGAGAGAACAAAAAGTATGACTATCATATTCCAGGGAATCACACCACAAAATTACCTAAAAATGTTGAAAACAAAGGGTAATATATAGAGAATATCCTAAACTTTCATGACCTACCCTTTTTGTCTATCTTAACCATACACAAGAATGGTCAATCCTTCTCTTTGCCGTTATCCTTAACCACCTCCATGATCTAGAACTCTGAAGTTCCTCTCTCTAAAAATAGTTTTCAATCATTGTCTCTGCTTCACTCTTCCTCAACATATTCTGTATCCTCATGGTATAGAAGAATTCACCAACTCAAGCATTGTTGAAGTCCAGGTAATGATTTATTATGCTTTTCAGAGGGCAAGAGTTCTTAGGGTACCTGCAACCTTAAAGGGGTACAGGGAAAGTTTATATAGGATATTCTACAGTATCACTTGTGCCAAATACGCTAGCTAGGTGTTTTGGGGTGGGATTAGGGAGTGGGTAAAGAGGGGTCAGTTCTTAAAGAAACATACACTTTTGGTATCTACTATTTACCCATAATTCATAGGAAAATAGCTCAAGGTGTGGTGGGCTACCTGGAAGTATGGTTTTAGGCCTGAACATCACTAAGTCAACCAAAGGTCAGGGCTGACCAGGAAAAATCAGGCTTCTCTCATCAATGTCTTGTTAGACAAGATTAATGTAAGGGAGTATAGGTATGTCAAAGTCTAGAATATATATGATTGGTCAATGAGCAGTAAATGTTGTTATGACCCAGTACACAGCCAGTTCAGTACACAGCTATTTCAGACTAATGAGTTCTTTAGGTGCAGCTGGCTTCTATAGCAGGAAGGGAGATAAGGGTTGTTGGGAGGGTAGTCTGTGTCCTTGGGCTGGGGAGAAAATGCCTGAGATAGTATTTTGAAGCTTGGGAGAAATGTGATTTTTAAAGAGAAATGTGATGTTATAATTGAGGCCCAAGTACATGCAACCAAGCTTCCCATCAGGGCATGCTGCTCTACTTGTTTAGCAGGATCACCTTATTCTTAATGTTTCAGATCTTGAAATATGTCTTCGCAGATGTCTGGATTTTCGAGATGTTTGGAATAGAGAGGTAGAATGGTATAATAGGGGTAACTGGGTGGTGCAGTGGTTAGAGAACCAGTCCAGGAAGATTCCTCTTTGTGAGTTCAAAGCTGGCCTTCTAGTACATCCGGCATGATTCTGGTGCCATCTCACCAACAGTTATCTCCCATCTATCCTGAATGTAGTGTATGTATGTATATAGCTGCTTTCATGTTGTCTCCTCTATTAGACTATGAGTTTATTGTGAACAGGGACTGCCTCTTACCTTTCTTTGATCCCATGTTTATCACAGTACCTGGAACATACTAGGCACTTAGAACATGTTTATCAACCGCCTGACTGGCTATTTTAAGAAGATTGGTCTGTTTAAGTGTCTCTCTGTCCCCAGAGACAATGTGCATGTTTTCTTTAGTGTTTGAAAGTTGTTAAGAGACTTTTAAGTGAGAATGGACTTGCTGTCTTCATTCCCTCTGTGTGTCCCAGGCTTTCCGATTTTCTGTCAGTTCCCCTCCACCCTGCCTCAGCTCAGCTGAACATTCCTGCCTGCAGGCAGGCTGGGACTCCCACATCCCTCCCCCAAGGACTGTTACCTCAGTGTCTTTACCATCTTTGTCTATGAAGAGGACCAGTCTGTTTAAATTCCAGTTAGGGAACTACAGTATTTGTATGATTTATTATTCTCTCAAGATCTAACTGGTATGAGAGTGCACTTAAGATAAGGGGGGGGGAGGATGGGAGTTTGGGGGGTGGAGAGCACAACTAGATTTGAATCTTGATTTGTTTTTCCTGAATATGCAAGAAGAATATGCATGAAACTGGGTTACATTCATTTTGTTTTATTTGCAAATGATAAAAACAGCTCTTAGTTGAATTGGAGACTTGCCTGAGCAAAAACCTTTCTTATCTTGGCTTGATCAACCTGGATCTTAAAAAAGGGTTTTCCAGTGTCTGCCCTCTTATGTTGAGGTGACTTGTAAGTATCAGTTAATTTAGTTGTAGTTGACTTTTTAGAAACTTTCAAACAGCTAGGTATTTGAAATTCACGTGGGAGAAGTAATTCATCTGAGTTTGGCTACTCTGTGTGGAAGGCTTAGAAAACAGAATTCAGAGTCTCTTCCCTGCTCTCCTGAAATACTACTGTCTTGAAAAAGAAATGAAGCGGATGCAAACTTTGATGCATGTGATGATACCTGTGCCATGAGAAGGAGAAAAGGGTCCCAAGCACACTAAAATAGTTACAGTTCGGGTTTGTTTTTTTTAATGTGCACAATATTTATAATGGGTCTGTTGCACTTCAAGATGATTTTATCATGTATTTAAGTTGAGAGGACTGAAAATTTGTGTTCAATCTCCATAAGGACTTTTCTGGCAAACTGTAAGAGGTAGAAATGACAGAATACAGGACTCTCCTACATGATGCGCAGGTTTTATTTCTTTAGTGTTTCCCTAGGATGAAGTAAATCATTTTAGTTCAGAGCACAACTGTGGAGTGTCATTAATTGATTAATTGTGCTAAAGGATTTCTCAAAATGGAAAACAAGAATTTGGATTTCTTCTTATCTTAATGTTCAAGTGATTATTAGAAGCAAGTTAATTCCTTCAGCTGCTTCATCATTTTTCAAAAATATCGATTTAAATGTTTCCCTTTGAGTTATTATTTTCTGAATGAGACTTTTATTGCTGGGGAAAATTCATTGCATTTTGAGTCTTAGAAATGTATGCTGTGTGATATGGCAAATTTGATTGAAAAAAAGGCATTGGAACGTTTTTTAAAATTTTCTTTAATAATGTAAAACCGCATATGTGCTTTAAAAGGATTTATAATACTATGAATGACAATGTTTAAACTATAATTTTAAAATGGAAAAGCATACAGTCAATGTTAAATCATTCTGAACTAATGTTGGAATGTGAAAATTCAGTTCTTATATCAGCTAATGAGACAAGAAATTTTTAGAAATCCAGCATTATATCAATTGAATTCAGAGACAACTCATAGCAAAAGGGCATATAGGGAGGAAAGCCTTTTGATATGAAAAGATAATAGTTATCAACCCTGAGAAATTAATTTCAATAACACCTGACAGGTGCTTATAATACCAACTCTTAAGACATTGTGACAATAGTTGTTAACATTTTCTTTCTTATTAGCAAAAAATCTATTTCAAGTTGTCAATAAGCATTTCCTAAACAAGTATTATGTGTCAAATAATATGCTAATGATTTGTTTCATTAATTAAAGTATACGTCTTTAAGATGAGACTGACAGAGAACATTTAGGGTTCTCAAACCAAAAAGTCAGTCAACAAGTAGTTTTGTCACTCTTTTGTTCAGTTGTTTCCAACTCTTCATGGCCTGGTGGACCAGAGCATACCAGGACCTTCTGTCCCCTACTATATACCAAAGTCTGTTCAAGTTCATCTTCATTGTTCCCATAACACTGTCTATCTAGCTCATCCTCTTACTTCCCTTCATTTGCCTTCAATCTTTCCCAGCATCAATCTTTCCCAGTATCAATCTTTCCCAACATACCATCTTTTCCAGTAAGTCCTGTCTTCTCATTATGTGGCCAAAGTACTTGTTTCAACTTCAGTATTTGTTCTTCTAATGAGTAGTTTGAATTATTTTCTTTAATAATAAGAATAAACATTTATTAAGGACCTGTATGCTAGGCACTGTATGTGCTAAGTGCTAGAAATACAAAGAAAGGTATAAGACAGTCCCTACTGTCAAAGGGCTCACAATCTTGTGGAGGAAAGAACATGCAATAAGTATGTACAAGCAAGCAATATGCCAGAGAAAAGCACATGAACTACCTCTTGAATGTTTTTATTGTGCTAAACCTTAAGCTACAAACTATACCTGTGGGAAAGTTCACAAAACAATCTTTTAGGGTGAAGTTAGAGGTGAGTGAAGCTATTAGCTGAACAAATGAAAATTTAGAAATACCTGTAGGCCTACCAGAAGTTCTTGAGCATCTAAAATGACATATTTAACTATTTAAAAAAATTAAAGAGATGGGTTGGGAAGGAAGGGAGGGATGTATTGAGAGATGAAGGTGATATAAAAATAAAATATATCAATAAAAATTTTTAAAGAAAAAAATTTAGGGACATTTAAAAGTTATATGAATTTTGTAAATGTATATAATTTCCTTCTATGTAGAGGAGGAACCATTGGTCATTTAAAGCATAATGAAAAGAGTGACATGAACTGAAACTATTGATATAATTAAGTGTGAAATTTAATGCTTATTTAATGTATATAATTAACATTATTTTATATAGTAAAATGCTTACATAATACATAATTAATTCAGTGATTTGTCCTCTAAAAATCTGAGATCTCCTTAGTGCTATAGCCAATTCAAATATTTGTATGTACCACTCATTTTTATTTAATAGTATTTCACTCTTCTGGAAATTGTTTCTTTTTCTCCCTCAAGTTCCTCATTCTCTTGCCCACATTTGGCACTGGGTAGCTATGATAAGCCTAGCTTTTACAAGTGTTTAAGACAAAATCCTGGGTGCTTAGACATTGGATTATATTTCTAATCCTATTTACTTAGAGTTTGAAGTCTAAAGTTTGAAATTTTATATGAAAAATATATTGAACTCAAATAATTATAAATGAGACCAAAACTCTGTGAAGCTAAAATATGTTATCTTAACATGGAAATAATCCCGCAAACCAAGATGCTCTAAACAATTAAGCACAGTCCATGAAATAAAGCCTCAAAAGTCCCCACTAAGGTAGGGAACTTACTGAAACCTAAAGTGGTAAATGGTGATTTTTTTTTTGTATCAGTTTTATTCACTTGAGGATCAACTTCTGACTTGAAATAACACTAAATAACATTTAGTACTTACTATGTGTCCCACACTGTGCTAAGTGCTTTATGATTGTTCGTTTGTCCTCACAACAACCCTAGGAGGGAAGTGTTATTTTTCACAGATGAAGAAACTGAACCAAGCAGAGGTTAAATGATTTGCCCAGGACCACACAGCTAGTAAGGATACAAGGCAAAGAGCATTGGACTTGAAGTCAAGACAACCAGAGTTTAGCTCCTACCTTAGATACTTACTATCTGTGTGATCTTTGGTAATATACTTGCACTCTGTCTGCCTCCCTTTCCTCATCTGTGAAATGGGGATGATAGTAGCACCTAATTTCAGGGTTGTCATGAGGATAAATATTAGATGGTATTAATAAAATGCTTCAGAAACCTTAAAGCACTATATAAATATTAATTATCACCGTGATTATTAGTCTATAAATGAAGCGTTAGGACTAAATGAAGTCTCCTCCATCTCTAAGTCCATATTCTCTGATTTTGGGACCTTTACTGAGGATCACACCAACTCAGAAAAAGTTGCTTCAATTTACCTTGTGAGGCCAGTCTATAATTTTCAGACCCAGACCAGGCAGAAGTTGACATTATCATGGTAGTGTCCAATTCCCCTTTTTATGACAAATTCCTCTGACCAGGGAATCCCTTATGATATATTTGATTTTACTATGCACCTTTCAACCTACTGGGATTTAAATATAAATTGTAATTTGTACAATTTTTTTGTAATAATCAACCATTTTCCTAATTGTTTGATGCACAAAATTCTAAGTGAGTCCCTATGCTCAGGGATTCTGATATGGGATATGGGGTCAATTTAAGGAATATATTAGGGTATAATCCCACATTTGTCTCTCCAAGCTATGTTCTGTTGAAATGGAAGCCAAATTATTCTTGAAAATAAAAATTTTCCTACTTCTTCCATATGCTGATGTGGCCCTTGGAAAATCAGAACAGATTGCCTGAGAATCCCATAGCTCCTGGGAGTCTCCTTGAAACTGCTTACATTGGGTATGTATGAGCCAAATTCAGCAGTGGTTATGAATGAAAAGGCCAGAAGTCTCCAGATAGTGTATGACACATCTATGGGATGCTCCTTTCTCAGCGTAACTGTTATCTAGATTTGGGAAGAATGAGAAGGTTGACTTTTTATAACCAGACAAAAAGGGCTTTTGCTGCCATTGCAATAGGAGAAACACTTTTATATAGAACCTCAAGAGAGATTTGTTAACAGCACTAGAATCTGAGGATGAAGACTCAACTGTAGTTGTCAAAAGATGAATCCATTCCTCAATTCTTGAATTATCATTTCCAGCCATGTAAATATATATATACTGCCCCACCATGATGAGGACATAAAGGAAAGCAAGGAGAAAATTACCTCCATTCCCCAATTGATAAATGGTCAAAGGATATGAACAGGCAATTTTCAGAGGAAGAAATTAAAAATATCTATAATCATATGAAAAAATACTCTAAATCACTTTTGATTAGAGAGATGCAAATCAAAACAACT
>JAQQSK010010358.1:0-12715 GCA_028658325.1 Potorous gilbertii | reverse complement strand
GGGGTCCGAGTCCCGGAGATCCCCTGCTCCCCTCTCAGCCCGTCTCTCTCACTGACCTGTGAGTCTGTGGGTGGAGGGACCCTCGCGGCCGCCCGGAGACTCAGGTCCCTTCCGTCTGCTGGGCTCTGCTCGCTCCTCTCAGTGCCGCGTGGCTGGGGTGGGGGAGGGGAGCGCTCGGCCGGGCAGGACTCCGCTCCCGTGTCTGGGGCACCTTTGTGGTCGGTTCTTCAGGGCTCTCTGCAGCGGAAATCTCCTTCACTGTGTTTCTGCGCAGCTTCCACTGCTCCAGAATTTGTCAGGAGTTCTTTTTACAGGAAATCTATGGGCTGTGGGTTCGGACCTAGCTTAGGTGAGTCTTTCTACTCTGCCATCTTGGCTCCGCCCCCGACAATGACTTTTCAAAGGATACGTCCTATCAAATGGGCAAGCAGATCAAATGTTTCTCTTAACAATTTATTTGAAATCAACCTATTTAAAAATGAGATCAAACTGCCATAAACTAGAAAGGTCTTACATAAATGTAGTCTAGACCCACAGAGCTCTCCATGTTCTCATTTGTGACTACAAAATTGAAACCAAAAAATGAAATTCAGGAGACAAGAAATATCAATAAGGAAATAGTTTAATGAGACAAAGAAAAGCCAAAAAGCAAGAAAAAAGGAGTGTAAATATTTTACACAGTTTAGTCGATAAAATATTAATCATTTAGTCTTAGATAAACACAGTGATTCACTCAATGTCCAACACCTATCCACCAAAAAGTACACTAATGAACCAAGTGAACTGCTTTCAGTCCATGAACAATATAATTAGTATTACACAACATGATTATTATGGAAGTCTTTTGCAAAACAACACATATTTAGTCTGTATTGAATTGCTTCCCTTCTCAGTGGGGCTGGGGAGGCAGGAGGGGAGGGAGAGAAGTTGGAATTCAAAGTATTAGAAACGAATGTTGAGAATTTTTATTGCATATAATCAGGAAATAAGAACTACAGGTAATGAGGTATAAAAATGTATCTTGCCCTACAAGAAAAGAGAGAAGATGGGGAGAAGGGAAGGGTGGGGTGTGATAGAAGGGAGAGTACATTGAGGGAAGGAGTAATCAGAATGCAAGGTATTAGGAAGTGAGGGGAGGGGAGTGATGGGGAGAAAAATTGGATATGTTACAAAATGAGGCAAAACCAATTAGTCTTAAAACAATAGTCTGAATTAGTTATTGAGAATAAATCAATGACATTTTTAGTTTGGGGAAAAGAATTTCAGTCTAAATTTCCTAGAGGAAGGTAACCTTGGGTAGAATTTGGCATTGATGGATAAGTTAAGGTTTTAATGGTAAATTTGATTTTTATGGTTCCTATTTAATCAGGAACTAGAACATGTATAGAAAGGCATGTAAGCCACTTAAGATGTTCCTTAGCCAAAGTGAAATTATAATCATATTTGAAACCTGGTTATTGGAACTTGCCATTTTTGGATGCCATGGGACTATTAGTGACTGTTCTTCTGAGTCTAACTCCAGGTATGGGAAGCAAGAAAGGCAATCTGAGCCTCCAATCCATGATGCCAGTAAGCTGGTGAGATGCTGGTGTGAACTGCAAAAGGTGATCTCAAGGGAAAGGTGGGAGACCAGCTGTTCAGCCTGGGCTGAGGTAGGATTCTCCTGACTCAATTTCCCCATTGACAACTGGCAGACTTTAAGTCTGACTGAATGCAAGTGGACAATCTAATCCTGCCTGAAAATGACATGAAGTTGGGGAGATATTGTATCCTTGCAATGTCCCTACTCTTGGTGGCAATTTCCTATGGTCAAAAGATTTGTAAACTTTATACCAGATCTATGCAATTATAGATAATTATAGATTATTGGTAGGGGAAAATCTGAGGTAATTCTAAAATTAAGCTATTAGGCATAGGACTTTAGACAAACAACAATAAGTTAGGGCCCTTTAATTCTTAGTAATAGTGTAGAGACAAATAGGTCAAGAGCTTGTGAAGTTAGCAACATAAGTATTATTTGTGTCTCAGTTGGTTAATGTTAAAAAAAATTCTTTTCTGGTCCATACTGTAAATGCTTTAAAAAAAAAGTAACACATGACCAAAAGTTTGAATTGTTTTATCTGTTATAAACTGTTAAAAATGAAAAATTAAAATTAAAAAAAAGAATCATCACCTGAATATATAGGAAGTAGAACACTCAAAATAATTAGTTTATTAAATTATATCCTATTACATCTTCCAAATTTCTTCACTTTTCCCTCTCCAGTGCAGTCTTATAGTGAAAGATTCACTAATGAATTAAAGTCCTTAAACGTCCTTTTGGGCTTGCCTGTTATATAATTATATAATTTATGAATCATCTGAAGAAGAGGAAGAACGTGAGATAAATCAGTTAGCAATCTGTAAAGAAATTATGGGAGTGTATATGTCACAGGCATCAGTGACTTCTGGAAGGGGGAGTGGTCAGGAAAGACTGCTTGGAGCCCTGAAGAAAAGGCAGGATTTGGAGGTGGTGGATCCATAGGGCAAGAGCATGAAGGGATAGAGCACTGCAGGAATTTCTCTCAGAAAGAGGGGGAAGGATTCTAATAATGATGGACAATTTTTGGGAGGGGTGATCATGTATGTTAATAACTGACAGTGTTCTGGCGGTGATCATGGATGTTCATAATGGCTGATGAGGCTTCAGGGGTGACTTGGGAAAGTCATTCTTTCCCCACCATGGTGTAATATTTTCTCCTCAGTGAAATGAGCTGCTTGAATGAGATTGTCCTTAAGGTCTCTTCTATGTCTAAAAGTTCATGCCATTGTGATCCTACGAGGAGAGAATTCCCAGGAAAAACTAAATAGAACTTATGAAAGATCCACTGTTAATGCCTCTCTGTGCTCCACTCCTGATGTTGCAGGATTTTTCCCACCAGAATCCAGCAAACTTTTCACTCTGGAAAATTACTCCATCTCTGCAACCTCTTGGAGGCAGTTTGGGTTGAAGGGCATGAATTGCTGTCCTTACAATCAGGAAGACCTGAGGTCAAATCCAGCCTGAGATACTTCCTAGTGGATAAGTCTTAGCAAGTCACTTAACCTCTGTTTACCTCAGTATCCTCAGCTGTAAAGTAGGAATAATAACTGCAGCTACCTGCCTGGTTTGTTGTGAGGATCAAGTGAGATAATATTTGGAAAGCGTATAGTACAGTGTATAGCACACTCCTACATAGTAGGAGTGATATCCTTTTCTTTGGCTGATTGGTCAGTTCCTCCCAGAACTAGCTTAGGCTAGTCATGTTTAATCCTCCATTCATCTCTGAACTCTGCAAGTACTTACTAAATGTTTACTGACTTAAATTGACTTGATCCTAATGGTGAAGGCCACTGTGTTTGATGTCTAGAGATTGATTTTGTCAGACATGATCTCTGGTCTTCAGGAGTTTTCAGTTTAAATCTCTAGGACCAATGTACAGCTGATTCACCACTACCTCTGGAAAGTGCTAAGTAATAAAGATCAGATGATGTCATGAGCTCACAAAATTTAACCAAAAGAACACTATCCCTGAGTTGTTTTGGTAGTGTCAGACTCTCTGTGACCCAGTTGGGGTTTCCTTGGCAAAGATATTGGAGCAGTTTGCCATTTTCTTCTCCAGCTCATTTTACAGATGAAAAAACTGAGACACACAAGGTTAACTCACTTTCCCAAGGTCACATAGCTACTAAGGCTAGGTTTGAACTCAACGCCTCCTGATTCCAACACTGTATTCAGTACATCATTTAGCTGCCCTAAATGAACTATAACATCCATCAATAACTTACCTTTCCTCCTAAAAGATATTACATCACCAATATCTATTTACATATCTGTTCCCAAAGCTATCCTACAGTCCTGCAATGTTCTACCTCATCACCATTCCCTCTAAGAATCCCTATCTCCCTTTAAAGCTCATCTCCTTCATGAAACCTTTCCTGATCCCCTAGCTTCTGGAAATCCCCTCCCACCAGTAACTTTGCATTAACTTTATACATATTTTATATTTGCTCATCTGTATATATGCTATTTTCTCCTAATAAACTCCTTGAGATCAAGGCACATTTTCATTTTTGTCTAGCATACAGTAAGTGATCAATGGATGCTTGTTCTCTGATTTATTGATTAATCATATCTTAAAAGCAGAAATGAAGAGAAAGATCTCAAGCAGAAGTCAAGTCAGCAGTATATTGTGAAGCAAGACTTTTTCCCAGAGGGTGTCTGTGAAGGATGGGGTGGGAGTGAGACAAGGATCTCTGTGATTCTGTGCTCTCCACCCTTCCTCATGCCCTGAGTGAGCTCTTTTGGCAGCTGTACTCAATATTTAAAGACAGCATGAACTTAATGAAGTTAACTTTAAATCTGATGGAAAGTATTGTCTCCTCTGCTTACCACTTGAGTGACTAAGGACAATCAAGCAATTTATCAATCGATGAGTATTTACTAAGTCACTATTTTGTGCCAGTTATTGAGTGATGTGCTGGGGATACAAATTTTAAAAATATGACAGTCCCTGCCTCCTTGGAAGCTAATTGGGAGCTTATTTTACAACTTTTTGAACCTGACTTTTAACATCTGGAAAATGGGAGTAAGGACTGTTCTTTCTGCTTTGTAACATTGTTTTTAGATTTGATGGAAAGCCTAGCATAGGTTAGAAGTATCAGCGTGAGCTCATGGAGGTTATGAGGCTTTGATGCTAAGAGCTTCACCATAAATCCTTAGCAAAGGAAGGGTCTGGGGCTATCACGCAGAAGGGTGAATGACCTCAAAACAGATTTGTTTTTAATACTACAATTTTAAAATGCAGTCATCAACAACTATTAAATTTAAATCTGGCAATTTCCATTTCTCTCCCAGTTTGACCCTTCCCTTCCTCCTTCCTCCCTCCTATTTGACACCTCCTTTTTTTCCCCTGTGAAATGATCTCACTTCCAAACTACCTTGGGCAAGACATTTCCATATACAGCTCCTATAAATATAAATATCATTCTGTCAGAAGTGCTGTCCAAAAGCTGTAAGCAATTAAGCTCCATAGGATGATGGGCCAGATACATACATGTACAGGTATGCATGTATGTAAATGTGTTGACAAGTTTACACAAACATGTGTATAGGCATACACTTGTTACTTGTGTACCTATCTACATGGGTGTACACAAATATGTATGTGTATTTATATAAGCATATGTGCAATTAAGCCTCATAGGGCCATGAATTCTATGTATGTGTGTACATGTGTCTTTAATCAAACAACTAATAAATAAATGAACACATATTTATTAAATGTCTACTATGCATCAGGAGCTGCACTGGATGCCAAGGCTCTAAAGACAGCTGGAGAACAGTTCTCTTCAAAGTGTTTATGTTATAAAGTGGGAGACGATATATTCATACATATGCATGTAGAGCAATCAAAGCAAATGATAAAGGGCTCTAGCAGCTGGGAGATGAGCAATGGCTTCATGTGGAAGGAGAAACCTGATCCAGGTTTTGATGGGAGCCAGGAATTGCAAGAGGTATAGTGCAAAAGCGTGACCAATGGTGTAGATTGGGCTCAAGATGTAGATTGGGCAAAGGCATAAAGTTGGGTTGTATGTGTGACTTCCCTCTTGCATTCTTTATCTCATCTATGTCCTTTTCCCTTTTCCCTGGTCCATTTTTCCAAATATAGATTGAAATACACACATATATTTGTATATATGTATATGTGTATCTATATATTTACATATATTTGTATATTTGCGTGTATAAACATACATGTGTAAATACATACACAATATGTTTATACAAACATATACACACATTTATTTATGTGTAAGATATGTGTGTATATATACATATATGCATATAATACATACACATACATAGATACATACATATATACTCACATATATCTTTTTTGCATGTAGTTATTTTTATATTGTCTTCCTCATTATAATGTGAACCCCCTGAGAACAAGGGCAAAGTTATTGCCTGTCGCCTAGAAAATATTTAATAAATGTTTATTGACTGCCTGACAATGTGAGGACTAGTATGTAGTCCATTATGACTGGACCACAGAGTAGATAGAGAAGAATATTACCAATGAAGATTAGAAATCTGTGAAAGGACCAGTCTTCAAAGAGCTTTACAAGCTCGATGAATGGTTTCAGTTCAAGAACTGGTAATAGGGAGTCATTGAAGTTTATTGAGTAGGGGAGTTACATGGTGAGATCTGTCCTTGATGACAGTTCCTTTGGCAGCTGAGTGGAGGATGGGCTGCAGAGGCTTATGACCAGAAGAACAATCATCAGGAGACTCTTATAATATAGTCCTGTTAGATAAGAACACATCTGAGGATGGACTAGGCATTTTTAAGCATGTAGTTTGCACACAATGGTTCTGTATATATGTACACATGTGAGCACTGATGTGCTTATATTTATGGATCATGTACATATAAATGCATTGTTGGGATGGGTGTATGTGTGTGTATGAATACCTGTTATAATCAGGACAAAATCAGTCACAAAATTTCAGAGTTGATAGAGAACTAAGAGGTCATTTAGTTCAACCTGTAACTGAATAAGAAACCCTCTGTACTATATCTCTGACAGTAGTCAACCTTTTCTTGAAGGCCTCCAAGATACTACCTATAAAGTCATTTCCCCTTTGGGTTAGCTTTAATTATTAGAATTTTAAAAATTTACATCAAGTCTCTAAGAAAATCTGTCTCTAGATTCTCTAATGTTCCTGCTAGAGTGTGTGTGGGTTGGTGAGACAGTAAGAAAAGCAGAGGGGAAGAAGGTAGAGGAAAGAAGGGAAGAAAGGCAGAGAGAGAAGGAAGAAGAAAGAGGAGAAGAATAAGGAGGAAGAAGAGGAGAAGGAGGAAAAAGAGAAGAAGAAAAGATAATTAACAGAGAAGAGGAAAAATGATGGCCCTCACTTTCAAGGGGAGAATGATAGAATGATACGTTTTAGGCTTTAAGTTTTTCTACAACTGAATGACCCAGCAAACACATTCCATGCTTTTGCCCACTGGAGACTTTATCATTTTGTGACTTAGGACAAAAGTCATTTCTAGCCTGTTGATGCCAAGGCCTTTTATAAACATGGATTATGTTTTCAGCCATAGGTAGTAAGCAGAAGTTCTACTTCCAAAGATAGGAAAAATAAAATGGACCTTTCCTATCATCCTGCCATGAGGACTGCAAGCCCATTTGTGAGACTATAAAATTTAGGAGTCAACTAGTCTTAACTCACTCTTCCTTTCTGGGCATCTTGTGACATATTTCTCCCTGAATAAAAGCCTCCATCTGTGCCCCTCCTTTTTGTCAATACCTTATTTGTACTGGCAAATTAGCAGTTTGTGGCAAAGACAAGCTCCAGCGCTAGGGACACTGTGAATAGGGTGCTAAGGCTGAAGTCAGGAGGACCTAATGTCAAGTCTGACCTCAAATACTAGGCATGTGACCCTAAGCAGGTCACTTCACCCTGTTTTCCTTAGTTTCCTCATCTGTAAAATGAGCTGGAGAAGGAAATGGCAAACCAGTATCATTGTCAAGAAAACCCAAAATGGGGTCATGATAAATCATATATAGTTAACTGAGAAAACAATAACAGAGCTCCAGGAATATATGTGTGCCATTTACTCACTGAAGAAAAATATGTAATCTGCTCTTAGTCAGGTAAATGACCCAGGTTCCATTGAGTGAATTTACACAGCCCTGGGTATATGCATCTACATATTCAGGGGAGGAATCATACAAAGACAGAATAGGTTGCTGCCTATTGGGGGGTGACTTCAGGTTTCCCAGGAACTCTGACAAAACTGACAAAAGCCTATGCTTTCTGTAGCCTATTCCTGGTATCTCATTCTTCACCTTTTCGTCATTAATCCCAGGCAAACTCCCAGGAGGGATAAAGATGGCACTGAGCATTCACAGTTTTGGGGAATGAGCATCTGGAAGCAGGTTTTCATAAAATGGACCTGATATGAAGTCATTCTGTTCTCAAAGAAAACACTGGGTTAGGGGAAAAGGAGAAAAGAAGATGTGGTGCAATAGAATAAGCACATGATCTGGAATCAAATGACCTGAGTGTGAGTCACTCACTCAATGAGAAAACTGCTCCATGTTTAGGGATCCTTCACCTCTTCATCTGTAAAAGGAAGCACTGGATTTCCTTTCTAGATTCTATCATAGTATAGAACGGGGAAACAGGATGACAAATCTTTTTTGGTCCTTAAAATTTCCTACCATAGCCAGATGGCAGAGAAATGTGGGACAGTGGAAAGAGAAATGATTCTGGACTCAGGGGACCTTGTAGAAGTCATCAAAATCCCTGGGCCTTGATTTAACACCTTCTAAAATAAGTAATCAATAAATAAAATAAACTATCTTCTAAAATGAGGGAAATATTTTAATGTACTATTGCCTTGACTGAAATAATGACTGCTATTTGTTGTTTAGTTGATTAGTTCTGTCTGACTCTTTGTGAACTCATTTGAGGTTTTCTTGGCAAAGATACTGAAGTGGTTTGCCATTTCCTACTCTAAACCATTTCACAGATGAGAAAACTGAGGCAAACAAATTTAAGGGACTTGCCCAGGTTTACTCAACTAGTTAGTGTCTAAGGCCATATTTGAACTCAGGTTTTCCTGACTCCAGGCTTGGTCCATTATATCACTTAGCTGCCTTAATGGTTGCTAGCTCTGTTTTTTTGAGTTCATCTGAAAGATAATAAAATTTACCTTTAGCACCTTATTTTACATCTATGTGCGTCTTTATGCTTTATTTATTTGATTATTTATTTGTTTGTCTATTCATTTATTTACTTATGTGTTTCTATCAATGCCATACATACCATTGGATTTTTCTTTCTAATCCATTGCACAATCATCTTCCCTTCTATGGATGAGTTCTTTAAATTCACATTCACAGTTGTTGCTGTTAATAGCGTATGTTTCTCTATATACTTCTTTTATTTTTCCCATTCCTTTGCTCCCCATGCTCTCTTTCTAAAAATGAAGAGGGTAGTGGGAAAGGCGTGTGCTCAGTATACTTACTCAATGTGCAATGCAATTAACTTAAGTTCTCTTGGTCCTTTTACATGACAAATTTTGAAAGACTTAAGAACTTTAATCAACACAATGGCCAGCCATGATCTGAGAGGACAGATGCTGAAGAAGGTTACCCACCTTTAGACATATAGAAAGCATAACAAAACTAAGTAAAATGAGACACGTATTTTTGGATATTATCGATGTAGCAATTTGTTTTGTTTGGTTATGAGTATTTGTTTATATGAGTTTTGCATTTTTCCCTAGTGAGAAGAGGTCTTCTTAACTCCATGGGCAAGCTCTATCCTCTGCCCACCTTGCTGCCTAATTGGTGCAATATATCCTATATCTACAGCTATGTGACTGTATATAGATATCTTATCTCATTTTGTATCTGTAAGTTTATCTATATATCTGTCTATATGCCTGTCTACCTACCTACCTTCTAGTGTTAAGGAATTGGTCCTTGGGAGAACCTAGATATCCTGGATTAATTACAGAAACTTAGCCCTGGAGTCCTAGTAAAATAAACACAAACGCACACAGGCAGGGCATACCTTTGGAGGTCAAGGATCATGTAACTCACAAGAGACTCTAAGTCTGGAAATTAAAATTAAAAATTTGCTCATCGCCATTGGTGGAAAGGGTTTCCACCCTATACTAATGAAACACCAGATGTGGCAAACAAACAAAAACTAATTAACTGGAACCAGTTGGAAGCAGTGTATAAACACATATCAGTCTTATTTTATAAAAGAAATATGATTTACCACTTAAGTATATATATATATTAATTTTATATGTTGGTTAGCACTGAAATGGGCATTTTTAGAGGGATAGTTCAATCTTATTATCAAGACACCTAAATTATGCTTTTGATTCCATAATGAATATTCTGTCTGTACAATTAATAACTCTTCACTGTGTTTCCATTCCCTTTAAATTTATGCTAATGGAAATAACTCTTTTATTAGCTCTGAACATACTATCAAATATTTCAACTCCTCAGACTAATGTTAAACATCCTATCTTATGTAAAATTTGGTGCAATATATGGAACTTGGTTACAAGAACATAAGGCAGGGGTATAAAAAAGATCCTGGGATCTCAGTGGATAACAGACATCAATGATACAGAAATATTTTTAAGAAATCCAGTGTTGGTGATATGAACCTGGGTAACAGAAACATTATTCATTTGATTGCTAAACTAGAACTCATCACTTATACCCCAGTTCTTTTGTAAGATAACCATTCTTAAGCTCAGACTTATTTTTCCCTGGTCACATTTAACATTGCATTGTCCCTTCTAAGATGACCTTGTCCTTTCACCTTGAGCTAGTCATCTGTCACATTAAATCACCCTGATATTACCAACTTAGGATGGAAACAATTTTCCGCTTATATATTTTACCTGGATCCCATGCAGCAAGCCTTTTTGAAGAGATTCATCAGCTAATAAAGAAAATTGATTTTGGAAGTCAAAGTCAATAAAGGTTAGGGAAACACTGAAGTATTTTCATGTTCCCATCTCATGAGATTTTCTGTCACTCCATCTGAAGAGTCTCTACCACTCTATTCCAACTCCCTTCCCCCTTCCTGAAATTTCTCAACTCTCTCTGTCTGTCTGTCTGTCTCTCTCTTTCTCTCTGCCTCTTTCTGTCTCTCTTTGCCTCTCTCTCTCTCTTTCTCTCTCTCTGCCTCTCTCTCGCTGTCTCTCTCTGTCTCTCTCTGTCTCTTTCTCTCTCTCATGTATCTCCAGGTATGTTGGAATGGGAGAGGAATAAAATTAGAAATTAG
The DNA here is from genome assembly GCA_028658325.1 of Potorous gilbertii. Taxonomy (NCBI): domain Eukaryota; kingdom Metazoa; phylum Chordata; class Mammalia; order Diprotodontia; family Potoroidae; genus Potorous; species Potorous gilbertii. Next base: position 1,857 of record JAQQSK010010358.1, on the reverse strand, counting down.
TATGATACAAAAGCAAAAGATACCTCTCCCCCAATTTGAGAATTTTGAAAAATGTGGTTTAGGGCTTTTAAAGTCAGTGTGTTACAATTACATGTACTTTGGTCTGGGAGTTAGAAGACTGATTCCATCTGATTCTATCAAAAATCTATTATGGGATGTTTTACTAATTATACCACTCTGTTGGACTCAGTTTCTTACTCTATAAGATGAAAAGCTTAAACTAATCAGGTAATCAACAAGAATTTATTCAATGCTTACTTTGAGAAGTATTCTGTTAATCTCTAGGGCTATAAACAAAGAAATAGAACTATCACTGTCCTTAAGGAACTTGTAGTCTAATGAGGAAGAGAATATATATATTGATAAATCTTTGTGTATGTATGCATATATTTTTGTACATATGTATATATACCTATACATATATGTATATAAAATGCATATCCTTAGAGATAGACAGAAAGAGATTAAGAGAGACTGTGACAGAAACAAAGAGAAATATACAGACAGACAGAAAGAGACACAAAGAGACATACATAAAGAGAGAAAGTAATACCATTTCTTTGGCCACTCCTCCAAACAGCCAATCACACTGACAGTCTGGAGTTCCTGGAGGACACTGATATCCACTGTGTTAGGGTTCCCCTAGTAAATCTGATTGGTTGTGGCTTCTAACACTATCACTTAGAAACAACCATCAATGTGCTTCCCATTGATAATTATTCAGTCCAACAATTAACTTTGAGGAAAAAAATACTTAAGATGGTATAATAAGAAAAGCTGGTATAAAATGTTGCTTTTCCCAAATTGTGGGTGGGGAATCTCTCTCCATCTGCACATACACAAGGCCCCTTAGGAGAGTGGGTTTAAATTTAAGTATATATTTAGTAAGGCATATTGCAAGGAACAAATATGGCAAATAGGGACCCCACAAAATCTAACAATAGGAGTCCTCCTTTACATCTCTGTGCAGTTTGCATGAAATTCCCCTTAGGTGTAGCTCTCTGCTGAGTTCCAAGAATTGGTGCCTTCCTAGATTCCACAGCCATCATTTTCTCAGAGATATTTCCTCCCTCAGGTATCTATTTTTCATATCCATCTGTGTTCACTGATGGGGGAGTAAGGAGTAAGAAAGAGAAAGAAAATCTCCTCTTCCCCAAGAGTGGGCCCCACTCAAGGATATGGTCCGAACTCTAATGTTCAATTCCTGATTTGAAATCTTAACACTGTTGGACTAGACTCCTTTGAATTGAAGACTGGCCTTGACTAAAGCTTCCAGAAGTATGGTTAGTTTGTTTCTTAGCTATCATTCTTTTCTCTCTTCTTGACCCAATCAAAAAGATTTATACCTCAGGGTATAGGCGATCCAATTTGTATTTCCAGTCTCATGATTGATTTTTTGATCAATCAAAGAGATGCTCACACTTGACAAAGGCATCAAGGTATGTTTACTGAGTGGAGACCATGGAACTCCACCTCCCATAAGTAGAAGCAAGTTAATCTTAGAGGCTATGGTACTAAGTATTGACTGCACATGGGTCTGTGTGGGGGGCAGAGCAGGAAAAGCCTTCTGAAGAAGGTGACATTTACTCTGACTCTTTAGGGAGGCCTAGCTAGATGTTAAGAGTCCTGGATGAGGTGGAAGATCATGAAAATTAGAAAGTGTGAACGACTTCATGGCAAAATATTTCACCTGCGTTTTTAGTCTTTAAAGACAGTGGATCAAAGGGTATGCACATTTTTGTAGCCCTTTGGGCATAGTTCCAAACCATTCTCCAGAATGGTTGGATGATCTCACAGCTCCACCAACAATGAATTAGTGTTCCAACTCTCCCACATCCTCTCCAGCATTTATCATTT
>JAQQSK010010357.1:0-12715 GCA_028658325.1 Potorous gilbertii | reverse complement strand
TTCATGGAAGATCCCTCCTCTGTTATTTAAAAAATAAGCTATCAGGTGTTAACCTGACAAAAACTGCCCATAGTTTAATTGGGACAATCTCTGGACAACCTTCCTCAGACCATTGCCAGGTCAGGTGGGAACAAAGCAAGGGCCTGCCAGCTTAGTAACCAGGATGACCTGAAAGACTGAGAATTGCGGGAAAGGAAAGGAAGTTGAAGGCAACAGGATGATCTCATTCTAGTATTAGAGACATTCAGAGACATTCGTTTGGAGCCAATCTGGCTCCACACTAGACTTGTAGCATTACGGAATATTACTCCCTTCCAGCCCAAGCTTGCTTACTTCTTACTGTTCCCTGATCTCATCCTGTCCTTGCATATCTTTGCACACATCATGCCTGAAAAAGTACCCCTGCTGTCTCCCATTCACCATCTCTTTCTATTGACATCCTTCAATCAATCAATCAACTTTTACTAAGAGCATACTATAAGCCAAGCTCTATGCTAAGAGCTAGGGCTACAAATACAAAAGCAAAAACATACAAATAAACAAAAAGACAACATTCCCTGCTCTCAAGGAGGTTATATGCTACTGGGGGAGATGATATGTACACATGGAAGTATCTCCTTTCCATAAAAGTCTAGCCCTAAGTCCACTTCCTCTATGGAGTTTTGTCTGATCCATAGCACCCTCACAGGGTGAGGACTAAAGAAGAAACTACATGCAAAGCACTTGGAAAATTTTGAATCACTATATAAATATTAGCCATTGTATCACTCTTATCGTTATATTATAAATTACTATTACTAAATTATTCAGGGATATCACCCTTGATGCATTCAAACACTCTGGATCTTTCCTACATGCTTGTCACATTCAATATTTTTTGTTATAGTTACTTGTATTTGTCTAATTCCTCTACTAGACTACAAAGTCCTTGAGAGTAGGATGGCATCTTATTTCACCTCTGTATCCCCAAGATCTTGTACGTAGCAGGTTCATAATAGAGATTTGTTAAAGTAAATTGAATGTGCATTTATTTACAAGGAGCATTAGAGGAACAACTCTCTTCTCTCCCCAGTTTCCCTCCCTTTGTTATCTCATCTGCTCTTGTGGGTTCAATAATCATTTTTAGGTATATGATTCCCAAGTTTATGTTACTATCCTGTGCAAAGTATTACAGTAATATCTAAAAGGAAATGACATGAGATTTCTGTAGTAGGCTTAAACTCAGCCCTAATTCTTTTAAATTCTGTTCTCCTATCACCAACCACTTGCTAAACACTTTTGAGTATGCTGATAGCATCTCAAATTCACTAGGCTAAAAATATAAATGACTCTTTCCCATTCCTCATCCAAAATCTATCCAAATTTTCCTAATTCTGTTGCGGGTGCCATAATCCTCCCAAATGGAATCACAACCCAAATTTATACTCATAGGAGCATAGATTTTGAGCTGGAAAGGACTATGGAGGCAATGAAGATTAACCCCATTGCTTCACAGATGAGGAAACTGAGACCCAGTTAGGTTGTGACTTGCCCATGTGTACACAGTTGTAAGTGTCAGAGATGGGATTTTAATCCAAATCTTGACGCTTAAATCCAATAATCTATTACTCTGCCACCCTACCTCTTCCCTCTTCCATACCCCTTTATTTTGAATTGTTTGCCAATTTATATTGGTTCTAGTTTTATGATAGTCCTTGCTGATGCCCCCTTCCCTTTACTCATAGCATTACTGGTTCAAGATCTAATCATCACTTGCATGACTTGTTTCTTTCTCCTTCCAATCTCTCCTTTCTCCCAACAATTATCCACATGTCTACCAAAATGATCTTCCTAACATACAGGTTTGACCATATCATCTTCCTGGACAAACACTTTCAGTGGCTACTTATTACTTCTAGAATAAAACATGAACTTCTCATGTCATTATTTAAGCTCTCTACAATCTAACATTCAGCTTTTCCTATATTCCTTTGCTTCAAAAACTCAACATTTAGCAAACCTGAATTGCTCACTGTTGCCTCAATTCAACCTTCCATCTTTCACACCCTTGCATCTTCATAGCTATCCCCACCTCAGTCTCAAATGAACTCCATCCTCAGGTCTACATCTCAAGACCCTTTTCTTTTCTTCAAGTTTCCAATTAAGGGCCTCCTTTTCTATGAAACCTTCCCTGATTCCTGTTACTAGTGATCTCTCCCTCATCACAGTACTTTGAACATGGTTACATGTGTACATGTTGTATCCTCAAGAAGGAAAGAATCTCCTTGAAGTCAAAGGATTGTTTTGGATTTTCTTTATATCCCTGACCCCAAGCAGAGTGCTTTCTACAGAGCAAAGACTTAATGAATGTTTATTGAATGGTTGCTGAAACATAGCACAGCACTGATTTAAAACATAATCGTTTATCCAAATAAAGAAGAATGAATTTTCTTTCCTTTCCCAAATAACTCTATGGGTTATAGGGTTATGGAACTGGAATGGGCCTTAATCATCATCTAGTCCAACACTCTCATTTTACAGATGAGGAAACTGAAGGCAAGAATTGGTTAAGTGATTTACCCAAGGTCACATAGACAGTCAGCAGGAAAGGTTGGTTTTGAACCCAGTTTTCCTGACTCCATGTCCAACGATCTATCCATTACCCCACATGCTTAGAATTAGAATGGACCTTAGGGATCATTTTGTCCATCTGCTTCATTTTTTTTCAGAAAAGGAAACTAAGATATATAGAAGGTAAGTAACTTGTGTTTGCTCAAAGTCAAACAAGGGTTTAGTGGCCTCAGTTTGATCCAAGAAATCACATATGCCTTCTAAGTGTCTTAGGACTGCTGATAAACTTATAATTCTTCAGTCCATCTGTTATTTCATTAATGTGGATATTCCCTCCTAAGATGATTTTCATTCATGTCTTCTCATAGGTTCACCATGGTAGATGCCCCTCCCCATGATGCTAGCGATCTTTCTGTATGATTTCTTACTGTTATAGATACCTGTGGGATCAACCATCAAGTAACAAGTATTTATGATGTTCCCACTATCTGACAGTTGTTACGTTGGGCACCAAAGATATAAAGCATGAAATAATCCCTATTATCCTTCATCATTTCTATAAAATCAGTTTATCATTTCCTCCACTCACATATTCCTCTCCTCCCACTTTTTATATCAGTGGTGTCAAAACCAAATAGAACAGATCCTTGCCAGTGACATATTGACTTAGAAAAGCACAAATACCATTTTCTATGTTGTATCATATTTTTATTTATTTTTGTCAAACATTTTCCCTTTACATTTTAGTCTGTTGACGTACCCTGCTAACCATGTGCCTCACTGGTCATATTTGGTTTGTCCTCCATTGTAATTCCTCTGAGAATATAGCCTTCTATGACTTTCATTTCTCCTCCTCACCAAGCTAGCTTACTTAATATTCACCAAATATGCCATTCCATCTTCCAGGGATGTTCTCTGGGCCTAAAAGGTCTTCCTTCCTACTTCTAGCACTGCCAAGTCCTAGCTCAGGTCATCTCCCATATTAAGACTCTCCTGGCAGTCTCAGTTATTAGCACTCCCTGTCCCCCTCCCACAAAATTACTTGCATATATTTTCATTTCCTATTTACTTATCTGGAGATATATTGTTGCCTCACTCCTTTCACTGCACCACTCTTCCCTCTTCCCAGTAAAACCCTAACTACCTTGAATTCAGCAACTTTTTATTTTTATCTTTGTTCCCTGAAAGCCTTACTAGGCACTCACTGGCTGTGTGACCCGGGGCAAGTCATGTAACCCTGTTTGCCTCAGTTTCCCCGTCTGTAAAAGGAGATGGAGAAGAAAGTGGCAAACCACTCCCATATCTTTGCCAAGGAAACTCCAAATGGAGTCATCAAGAGCCAGACATGAAAACAACTGAAAAATAACAATGCCTAAATGCTTAGATATAGTAGATTTTTGGTAGTTGTGTGTTGAATTGGATTACATTGTCACCATTAATTTCTAGAAGAACACTGGTAATGATAATTGCACAACAGAAAAGAAAATATATTAGGAACAGGACACATATTTGTTTCATTTTTTTTAAGTCAGCTGCATATAGATGAAGAAAAGAATCTTTAGAGAAGATAAGGAATTTGATTAAGACAGGCAAAGTAGGGGGTTAGAACTGAAATTCCTAACTACTCATTTTGTGTTGTCTTTGTTGGCAAGCAATATGGAAAATAGGGAAAATGGTCCACCCCCCCACTGGTATTTCTGTCTGTGCTAAATCCCTTTTTCAAGGGACTGAAAATTAAATCTGAGGAAGAACTGAAACCTTTTACCCTTGGGTTGAGTCTTTGTATGTTCAACCAGTTTGATTGTAATGATGACCAGATTGGCCAAAAGTAGAAAATAAAAAATAATTTACTAAGTTAGGAAGCAGCACAGTATAATGGAATTCTTGATTGAGAGTCAGAAGAAGATTTTTATGCCGGGGTCTATCATACATAAGCTGTATGATCTTAGGCAATACCTCTCAGTTCAGTTTTTAAGATTTGATTTAACTTTTTCAATATGCAAAGTAATCTATTTCCCTTCCCTCACACTGGTCTTTTCCACTCCGTTGAGAAAGGAGAAAAACAAAACAAAATAAAAATTTAAACCCCTTGTAACAAATATACAGTCAAGTAAAACAAATCTCCCCATTGACCATATGCAAAATCTAAATGTCTCAGTCTGAACCTTAAATCCATCCTGTCTCTGTCAGGAAGCTGGCAGCCTGCTTCATCATCAGTGCCCTGGATATTGATTTCTCAAGTCTTTCATTTGAAACTGTGGTTGTTGAAATATAAGTTGTTCTCCTGGTTCTGCTCATTTCACTCTGCCTCAAATCATATAGCTCTTCCTAAGTTTCTCTGAGTTCTCCTCTGCATTATTTCTTATGGTGCAATAATATTCCACGCATTTATATACTATCAATTGGTTCAGCCATTCCAGCACCAGGACATTCCATTGATACAAGCCTTGGTTATCTCACTATTATGGAACATTGAGTTGGGAGGAACCATCTAGTACAACACTCATAGCTGAAACTCAAGTCATAGCTGAAAAAGAATCCCCTACGTTCTGTACTCCACAAATGTTTATCCAGCTATTCCATGAAGACCTCCAGTGAAGGGGAGCTCACTACCTCCTGAATGACCCAGGTCTACTTTGGAGAACTGATTGTTGCCAAGTCTTCCATGTCAAACACCCATTTTTTTTACAACTTCAATAATTCAACTGAGCAACTTCTATTAAGTTCTTACTGTATTGTAGGCAGTGTGCTAGGGATAAAAAGCCAAAAAACAAGAGTCCCTGTCTTCAAAGAACTTACAATCTACTAGGAGAAAGCAATATCATAGATAAATAAATATGAAGCATATGCAAAATAAATAAATTTAAATGTATGCAAAATAAATTAAAAGTAGTTTTGACTGGGGTTGAGTAACAACTATGGAAATAGGGAAAGAACTCCTCTAGTAAGTGGTATTTAAGATAAGCTCTAAAGGAAGTTAAGGGTTCCAAAAAGATGAGATAAGGATTCACATCTCAGGCAAGAAGGACATTCTGTTCAAAGTCAGCAAGGTCAGAAATGAGATATCTGGTTCAGAAAATATCAAACAGACTAATTTGTTCAGAATATGGGGCACATAGAAAGAAGTAATTTGAAATAAATCTGAAAATGTAGGTTGGAGTCCGATGGTGAATGGGTTTAAATGCAAACTGAAGATTTTGTAGTTTCTCCTAGAAGCAACAGGGAGAAATAAAAGTTTCTTAAGCAAGAGAATGGCATGCTTAGACTTATGCTTTAGAAAAATAATTTCTAAAACCATATGGAGGATGGGTTGTAGAAGGAATAACTAGGAAAAGGGGAGACTAATGAGGAGTGCATTGCAATGGTCCAAATGCAAAGGTCTGAACTAGGATGATAACTAAATAAGTAAAAAAGAATGGGACTGAGGCAAGAGATAATATGAAGACAGGATCCACAAAAGTTATCAATTATTTGGACATGGAGAGAGACTGAAGCGAGAGATGATATGAACACAGGGTACACAAAATTTATTAAACAATTGGACATGGACAATGAAGGAAAAGGAGGTGTCAGCAACTTCTCCAAGGCTTGAAGTTTAGGTGATTCAAAGGATGGCAAGTAAGTGCGGAGGGTTAGGGGAAAATAAATAGTAATGTGTCTTTGTCTCAAAAGTTACAGAGCATTTTACCTTTTTCTTCAAAGGGCAGGTTGTAGTAAAAGTGAAAGCAAAGAAACATATTGCCGTTACATGCCATATTTTATCTGCAGAAAGAAATTGGAGGGCCAAGTTCTATGGGAATCTGTAGACATAAAGAACATTATGAGCAAAGTTCTTCATAGCTCAAATCATCCTGATAGGATAGATTATTTTTCTGTCAGAATATTTGGATAACTTAAAACCTGAGATCTGTCTCTATATAAGAAAGGAATCCAAAGAACAGAACTACCACCTCCAACTTGAAAATAAACTAAAAAAACAGACAGTGGAGGGGGAGGGTCAAATAGGGACACATAAGTCATGAATGGGGTGGGGGGAGGGAGTTAGACTGAACAAGAAAGGCAAACAGAGACACCAAACCACGGGGAGACACCTGAGATGCCGGAAAACAGAACTAGAGACACTACAGAAATACGGTTATGGACCCAGGGAGATGGGATGTCAAGATATTTGACCATAATGAAAAATTTAAAAGATAGGAAGTTTACTTAATCCTCCCCAAGTTATTCCTCTATAAATAAGTTCCCTTTTTCTGAACCACAGCATCCTGATTTATTTTCCTTGGATCTCGGCTGGTGAAAGCGAGTGATGCTAAGATTGGAATTGAAGCTTAGCCCAAACGGCAGCCTTCTGTATGTCTCCACCTCCTGTACTGGCCGCCCACAGTGCCTGAATACACAGCTGGACACATCACAGACAGTCACTAAGGTGATAGACTGACTGATTTCCTGTAACTTAGACCCTTCTGTCCATCTTGAAAGTACAAACAGCTTGGCCAGGCATTCGAAGCCCTCTATGGCCAAATTCTAGAGTTCTTTATCAAACCTCACTATTCACTCTCTCCCTGACAGTCAAACTCTAGAGAAAGTGGTCTTTTAACATCCACTGACCATGATTTCCTGCCTCTCTATCTTTATTATTGTTCTTGTGGGCTTGGACTCACTTGCCCCCATCTGTTAGCATCATGTTGTCACAAATGTTCCTTCCTCTATGAAGGATTCCTGATGCCATCTACTATTATACCTTTGTTTTATCAACTTGACAGCACTCTGTATTCCCCTTTTGCATTTAACATTCCTAGAATAGATTTAAAGATGGGGAAACTGAGGCACAGAGACATGAAATAATTTGTCCAAAGTCAGAGAGCAATTCCAACAGAACTGGCTTTCAAGTTCAGATCTTCCAACTACAAATCCACAGCTCTTTCCAAATGCACCACACAGTCTCATCCTAATTTGCATTATATATATATACACACATATATATATATATATATACACATATACATATGTCTTGTTATCCTTTATTATTCTGTAGCTAGGGAAGTGCTGAAGGCAGCTTGAACTGGATGTTCAGTGTGAGCATTTACACCTCAGAAATCAGCAAATCAGGCTTTGATTCATTATTTGATCATTTAGACTTTAGAGTGATGAAGAAATTTTTAATATTTAGATTCAATCTCTAAGTATGCCATGCATACAACTTTTTGAGAGCCATTTATGAAACATTTACCCACATGCTCCTGATGTAGTCTCCTTGAAGGTAGGAACTGTGCCTCATTTGTCTTTGTAGGTGGCTGTAATTCATGCTACTTGGAGGATGGTATAATTTCGGAGGGGAGGGTACTCCGTCAACCAACCAACAAGGACACCAACCTCTCTATAATTTATTTGTTATTAAAGCTGGAAGGAACATTATAAGTCCAAATCCTTCATTTTAAATAATAGGAAATGGGAGCCCAGAGAAGGGGAAAAATTTGCCCAAGATCGTGGTATTAGTTAGTGTCAGAGTAAAGACTCAAACCCCGGTCTCCTGATCCCTTGTTTGATGCTTGTTCCTCTGTACCATGCTTCTCATTCTGTGGAATTCCCACCCATCTTTTCCATAAATCCTCATTAATTATAGGATCTAGTTCTTAATATGTATGTGTGTTTATGTTCTGGACCCCTTGTTCTAAAAAGCCCTTCTCATAAAAATGTCTTTAAATGCATAAAACAAAATACATAGGATTATAAAGGAAACTGATTATAGTGAAAAAAAAACAAATTCATGTATTACAGATTAAGAGCCTCTGAATTCTATTCACCATGCTGCAGACTTTCCTGTTATTCTCTTAATACCATGGATATACTAGCATCCCTCCAGGCTTTTCATTTATGATCTCTCATACTCAACAAACCTTGGTCACAACATATACCCTCAGCAATACCTTGTAATATTGACCCTAATGCAAATCATCATTAGTGAAATGCTTTACCCTGCTTAAAAGCACTTACCATATACAGCAGACCTAGGTCCTGTACATAATAGGTGCTTGATAAAAGTTTTCTGAATGTATGATTTTGTATTTTAATTTTTAATACATTATTACTTAGGAATAAATAGATGTTAATCTATTCCAAGCCAGCAAACATTCATTAATGACCTACTCTGTGCAAAACACAATTCAAGGTGCTGGAGACAGACAAGATGAATAATGCTCCTTAGTCTCCTGCTGGAGGTTCAGGGGTCTGGTGGTAGTGGTTGAACTATTAACTGAAACTTGGCAATGGGAAAGAAGATAATCTGGGGAGAAAACATTTTTAGCGTTTTTATGGTTGTCATTCTAGTTTATCAAGTACCAGTTCCTGCAGACTCTGATGAGAGAACAGAGACAGGTGCCCCTGGAAGCCTTTCATGATTTCCAGTGACTGAAATAAGAAGACTACATGTGATGGCAATCAGAATAGAATCTTTTACTGTTTTTGTTTTAAGTATAATCAAGTGCCTCTGATTGAGTCTTGCCTTTATCCATCTTTATAAAGAGTCTTTACAAGGAGTAAAGAACCAAAACAGGAGTTTCTTTAACAACCCTATATGCATTTGTATTGTTGGTTATTTTAATGTGATTAAAGATCTTTCCCATCCATTGATGGGCCTGCCCATTGTGGGAAGCTTGTTTAGGGGAGTTGTTTTGTAGGAGGGTCCTAAGTACCTTCTGTTTTTTTTCTATTGAGGCACTGGGTCAAAGGGTTCTAAAAAAGGTATAAATTCTCTGAGCTGAGGTTTTACTTTGGGGTTTAGTATTGGTAAGGTTTGAGTGCCAGATGAGGACTCTGGGAAGCAGCTAAGTAGCCAGCCCTCCAGCTTAGAGAACCCACATGTCATGCTTTTCTCTCTGGTCACTGGCCTGACAGCTGTACCTGCCTGTTGAATTATGGTCAGGCCAACGAAGCCATGTCAGTTGATTACTTTGGGACTTACTTATTGGAAGTGTTTGTGTGGTCAAACGAAGACTTTCGGAAGCCACTAAAGGACCGCCCCCCCATCCCGGCTTTGAGAACCCAGGTGTTGTGCTTCCCTGTCTGGTAACTATGGTCAGACAGTTGAGGTCCAATTGTATATTGAATTCAGAGAAAGTCATGTCTGTTGCTCTTTGGATTTCTCTGTATTTTCTTTGAAATTCAGGGTGCTGAATCCCTGAACTAATTGAATGCTATATGTACTTGGTTAAAGGAATGATACAAGTATCATTATACTTGTTTAAAGTGATTGTTAACCCCTTGAAAGTTACTTTCCTTTTAGGAATGCAGATCTAAAAAGCTGTGATAACAGGCCCTGCTGTGTATGTTGGTGTGCTTACTGGTACACTGTATCATTCCCCTTACTGACAATCTTAGAATTTCAAAGATTCAGGGACTAACCTATATGGGGACAGTAATTCTCTTTACAACATTTCTTATGAGTGCTCAGTCAGTCTCCCCTTAAAAACCTTCAGTAAGGGTCTGCACTACCTCCTAAGGAAGCCCATTCCATCTTTTAATAGTGTGAAGAAGTTTTTCTTTACATCATGCCTAAATAAATCTCCGTCTCTCTGTGTATCTCTGTTTCTCTGTCTGTCTCTTCTCACTCTCTATCTCTATCTTTGTCTCTATGCTCTTTCTCTGTCCTTTGTCTCTCTTTGTCTCTGTTTCTCTTTTCTTTCCCCTTCTCTCCCTCCCTCCCTCTCATCTTTCAGTCATTTTTCTCTCTGTCTCAGTCTTGGCCTATGCCTCTCTCTCCCTTTTCTCCCTCCCTCACTCTCTTCTCTCTCCTACTTTGAATCTGTCTTTCTCTCCTTATTGTCTCCTTCCCTTCCTCTCACCTGTCTTTTCTCTGTCTCTGTCTGTCTCTCTCTCTCTCTCTTTTTCTCTTCTCTCCCTCATCCCCTGAATCATTCATGTGCCAGACCTTTCAGACATTGGAAGACTACTGTCTTGTCTCCCCTAAGCAATCAGTCTCCTGGTGGACTTATTGCAATCCCCCAACCATCCTTCTGGAGCTGTTCTAGATTGTCTATGTCTTCTCTAGAACTGATCCCAATTCTTCAGATGTTTTCTGAGCAACCTCTCCCAGCCCAGGTTGTATAGAAGAAAATGAATGCATAAACTGTGAGTAAACCAAGATAAGCAGACGAGGGTTAATTATTGAGGTCTATGCTGTGTCTGCCCACCATGAATGGAAGCTCTTTGTGGGCAGGGACTGTGTCATAGACTTTTCTATCCTCTTGTACTCCCCAGCCCAGCACATTGGATTCATGGATAGTATTTTGTTGGACTGGATTGGAATGGAGTGATAAGCATCTTCTTCTTGTGGTCTCCAGGGTGGTCTTCCTGGGCCCCTTCCAGATTGCAGGCCTAATTAATGAAGGATTAGGTTTTCTAGTCCCCGGTTAGCATTCAAGTTGCTTAAAATGTCTTGGAGTCAGTTTAAAGAGTATATTTTCCAAGCCAAGCAAATCATGGACCTTCATGGGAAAGTAAATGAATGAAAAGAACAAAATTATATAGTTAGCACTCTCTTGACACCAGATCCTGGAGTAAAAAAAAATGAGAAAGAATTTTTCCCTTTCTTCACCTCTCCTTTTCCTCAGTCTTTTTCAAATTACAGAAGACCAATTATAGTGAAATATATGGTTAACAAAATATTAAAAACAAATTGAGTCCATAGACCTCCAGGTTAAGAACCCCTGAATTCGATCCAATATTCTGGAAGACTTCCTGTTATTCTCTTAATACCTTGAATATAATAGTGTCCCACTAAAACTTGCCATTAGTGATCTCTCATTCCCGATACATGACCAGCAAACTGCCATTTCTGGTCACATATCTTCAGTCAAGTCTTGTATATTTCTTCTAAAAAGATAAGCATAATTTTCCTATGTTCAACCAGGTTGGCCTTCCTCGGTCCCGGACAGTCTCCTCCAGACACAATCACAGCCTTCTCTCTATGATAGACATACACCTCATGCCTTCCCCCCAACATACACAACTTGGTTCCATGAGAAGACGATGGTAAATGAAAGACATTAATGGGAGCAAGAAGCAATGTTTTGGCATGGGAATGGACAAAAATGGTGTAGGGGAGTTTTGTTACATTTTTGAAGGATATGGATAGAATGCAGGGAAGATGTTATTTTTAAACTCTTGTTTGTTGGATGAATCTTATGCAGAATCCATTAATGCACTGCCAGAGACAGTTCTCCTATATGTCTAGAAATGAAATCATATTTCTCTTTTCTCATTACAGGCTACCATTTCTCAAGCCTTTTTCTTACTACTGTGGCACCCCCTTCCTTTACTTAGTTATTCAAGGTCCTCCTCTGTTCCCTCCCCAGTCAACTTGAATAGGAGGTATGTCATAGTAGAAAGAACATTGGATTTATGGTCAAAGGACATGGATTCAAATTCTCATTCTGTAATGGGTAGCCCTGAGCAAGTCACTTAATGTCACTGGACCTCAATTTCCTCATTTGTAAAATGCAAGAGTTGGACCAGATGATCTCTAAAGTTCCTTCTAGATCCAAATTCTATGACTTTATAAAAAAATCTAATCTCAGTCAGTAATGCTTGAGTCTGGTTAGTATTATGATTAGGAGGATTAATATTTAAAGCTTTGCTTCTATTTATGGAAAGAAATAATGAAAATGATAGCTTTCATTTTTGTGGTGCCTTCATAAAAATCCTACGAGCTGCTATATAGTGCAAGTAATATCATCTTCAAATTACAAAAAATATGAAAATGAAATGAGGCACAGAGAGTTTAATTGACTTGCTTAGCAGTCAAATATTTAGGCAGAGTCTGAGGGTCATCTCCAGTCATCCTGATCTATATCTATATACCCAGATGGCTCTGGATGAAAGTGAGGCTGGTGATTTTGCACAACCCTGCCTCACTTAAATCCAATTCACTTGCATGTCATGGCATCATCTCCAAAATATCCTTTAAGAAAAAAGGACAAGCAGCAACAGACAGAGTCCAAATCAGGATTTGAACTTAGATCTTTCAATTCTGAGCCCAGGGCTCTTTTTAATCCCTCTTACAGAAGTCACAGGCACCAGCAAGTACATTTTTTTTAAGGATGAGAGCCCTCCCTTCTTCCTATGAAATTGCATGCTATAAATCACTGACCCATAAGTCCAATGACTC
>JAQQSK010010356.1:0-12716 GCA_028658325.1 Potorous gilbertii | reverse complement strand
CAAATAAATGAATGAATGAATAATTAAATGGATAGAAAGATAGAGAAATAAATGTAAAACCATCCAGCAATAGCCCTTCAAATACCTAAAGACAGCTATTGGTATTGATAATGCATTTTTGATTATTGTTAATATAATTTTGCTTCTTAATGGGAAGATCTTCCTCACCCATTAATGGGCCTGGGAAGATTTATAAGAAGACCCACACATTTTGTTAATGAGTCACTGGTTCTCAAGGTCATGATGACCTCCGGCTCTGAAAAATGTGTAAGTACTCTGAGGTGATGCTTTACTTTGAAACTTATTGATTGGAATTGTTTGTTTGACTAGACAAGACTCTGGGCAGCCACTAAGGAGCCCCAGTCTTTGAAAACCCAGATTTGGGTGCTTCTCCTTCTGGTAACTATGTACGTATGGTCAGACAGCTTGATTGGTCTGTTGATCTGTCAGACAGCTGGAAGCACTGTGTGTTGATTTTGATTTCTCTGTATTTTCTCTAAAGTTCAGGGTGCTGACTCTTCCCCATGAACTAAGTAAATGAAATGTGCGCTTGATTAAAGTGATTGTTGACCCCTCAAAAATTGCCTTTCCTTTTAGAAATGCAGATCTAAGAACCTGTACAGCAGGCCATCTTGTATATTTCAGGGTCCTTGCTTTTACACTATTATATATCCATCCCCCCATCCTGATTTTTCTTTCTTCAAGGTAATTATCTCTGATTTCTTCTATTGCTCCTTGTATGTCAAGGACTCAAGTCCTTGGCCCTTCTCATCATCTTCTGAACACTATCCATATTATCAAGGACCTTTATTTGTAATTCCCAGAAGTGAAAGCATCACTTTAAATGAGGTCTGATGGGGGAAGAATAGTGGAACCATCGCCTCCTTATTCTTGGAAGCTACTCCCTCTTAATGTAGTCCACGACCATGTAGGTCATATTATAGATTGGTCCCAAGAAGTACAAATAACTAATCACATGAAGTGATCCAATTGTTCACATTTGCAGTATTCTAAGTTATAATAATGTATAAAACATGGTAGTTGGTTTTAACTCATTGGAAATATACAATGAAAATTACTTAAAATGAGTTTTTATCTGTTTTTTAATGTAGTATAAGAACAAAAATATGAACAAAACATATTTATGATTCTTTTTGTTGTTGTTGTTGTATCATTAAGTCATGTCTGATCCTTCATGACTCCATGGATCATACTGTCCGTATGGGTTTCTTCACAAAGATACTGCTAGATAGAATATTTATTGGATCAAAGATAAGACCAACCCTGTGTGAAAGTAAGATGTACTGGGAGGGTAGCTCATGGGAGAGGAGTCAGTTGAAGAACTTGGAAAGTGGAATACGTGAAGGAACATCATCAGTATATAAGCTGAAATATGCAGGAACTGTGGTAGAGAAGACTGTGAGCCATATATTAAAATGAAGATAAGAGGTGAGGAAATCTCTTTGTCCTTTCAGTGAAGAAGTAAGGGGCCACAAGAACAGAATGCTACATACAAGGTGAGGAAATTTCTGCACCAGTTTGTTTTTCTTATTGACTGGTAGTTAGGAGGCAGGATGAATCACTATGTAGAGAAAAAAATAGATATCTTGTAAAAAAAGATATCAGTAAAACTTATTTTTAAATTTTTCTCACTCAATGATTATTTATTGGTAAAATTTCTGCGTGATAAGTTGTAGTTCTTTTCCATCTTGAGTTTCAGTAAGTGCAGCCTATTATTTTCAACAGGGTACAATTATTAGGCATGATTCTTAGAACCATTTAGAACTTTCTCCTTTTAGAGATTCATGATCTGAAAGGTGAAACTCTCTCAGCAGGCATCATCTGAATTGAAACATCTATTACCACAGTTAAGAATCTTCCTGGCTATTTCAGTGCTCAGAAAGAAACAAATTATATTCCCTTGACACGACCAGCTTTTTTAGCCTCTCAGTATTCAGTACCACCCTTCAAGGCCAACTAAAGACTCTTTTCAAATAGTTATAAATGATTAATTTGGATAATTCAAAGCAATTCTTTTGTTTTCTCACTTAACATAAGACTAATGTGAATTTGCTATTCTGTTTCTAGTGATTTCAGATCAAGTTTATGACCACAAAGGACGAATGTAATGTGTATGTTACAATCAGGTCATTACCTTATAATGCTGTGCCTGAACAAAAATGAATGAAACTGACTAGATCGATATTTGGTAGAGTCTTCATTCTTATTATATAATTTAACACACATTATGCATGTATAATAAGAATGGAAAGTAGATTGACTTATGTAGATCCAACATAGCAGGGCTTTTGTTATATTTTTAAATTAAACATTATAAGAGGAAAAATATATATTTGAAAATAGCTTCAGTATTTGTCAAAGATCTTACAAAAGAATTTTTAATTTATTACAAAAATCATAATTGCTTTCTACTACAAAATTGGGAGCAGAAAGAGGAATATATGTTGAAGAAAAGTCACCATAAGAAGTGAATTTATGTACTGAATATCTGCCATAAAAGTATATGCCATTCTGTTTGCCTTCAATATACAGTAATTGGTAGGTGACATAACATTGACACTGAGTGCTTTCAAATTATCTTCCATATTTAGGCCTTCTATAACTACATGATGGACAGTGCTGTATTAAATACTTTCTCAAAACAAAATTAGACTCAAAAAGTAGCAGTTTTCTGTCAATGTGTACTTCTGGAAATGACAGTTTTAATCTTTTCGGTGTCTGCTGATAATGGATGTTCAAAGATTCTTTCATCAAGAATGACCTCTAGAACCTTGGATTGTAAACCAAGAGAAGTTCTAAAACAAGAAGCATTCATGTGAGCTGGGACAATAATGAAAATACAATCAGTAAGTCAATCAGTGTTTTAAGGCTGGAGCTTGTCTTTCTTCCTATAGTATCATTTGAAAACACTAGTTTAGTTGTAGTAAAGGAAACTTTAGACTCCAATAATTGTTTAACCACAGACAGGCATTTTATCACTAATCATTTTTTATTTACTGGTCATATGAAATACACTATAACCTCCTCATAAGATTCAAATGCATAGAACTTATGAAGGCATGTGTGGAAACATTTTAGAAGGTGTATTCTTATTATAATGAACAATCTTAGGTATAAAAACAAATACCCTCAGGATCTAAGTTATGGCCTAATCCTCATTTGAACTTCTATGGCAGCTACTTGAACTCTTTAAGGAATCTATCTAATATCATGTTTAAATTAAAATAATTCTTATATTAAATTAATATAATTCTTAAGATAGAGAAACAGACAGCAGACAGACAGACAGATAGATAGATGGATTATACTACAGACAGCCCTGAAGATCTACCACTATAATCTTCAAAGACTAAGGGGAATGGTCATAGGTAAATCTGGAAGATGGAGGTCAGAGCAAGAATCTAGATAATCCAAGTAGAGACCACACAGGACTGACTAGACCACTGAAAAAGTTTGACAAAAGACAGGGCCTGGTTTTACCATGAAGGCTTATATAGGAACTAAAGTTAGATAGATGAGTAAACCAAACAAAATATAGACTATTAGAAACAATTGTATCAGATCCTAAGATTGTCAAGAATCCAAGCCAAAAGGAAAGAGTGGTAATTTCATCACTCTAAGTGGAGGCTCAAAAATATATATCTGTGTGTATGTATAAAATCTACAAGGACTCTTTGAATACCTAGAAGAAATGAAATAAGAGATTTCGTATATATTTATGTATATATATGTATATGTGAAAGAAAAATATCAGAAGGAGATTAAATAGCTGAGAACAAAAAGAAATTAACCTGATTCAAGTAATGGGCTCACTAAAAATCAGATGGGACTAAACATAAATTGTCGTCTTTGTAAGACAGCGAGAAATATTAGAGCAAAATTAAAACATTGAAAAAAATATTATCTTATGGAAACAACAAAAACAACCTGAAAATCAGGTCGAGGAGAACCAATTAAAGAATCATTAGACTCCTTGAGAACTACAATTAAAACAACAACATAGTTAATATATTTCAAGAAAGAAATCATGAATGAAAAACATACAGATAATCAAAAACAGTCAGTAGAGCACCTCCTGAATGTAAATGCAAAAAGAAAAATCTCAGAAAGATAATAGTCAAATCCAGAGCTCGACGTGAAACAAAAAATACTACAAATATTCAGAAAGTTCAAGTACCAAAGAACTACAGTCAGGATCACAGAAGACCTAATAGCATCTACAATAAATGAAAAGAAATCTTGAATGTAGTTTCTTCCCAAAGCAAAAGGATCTAGAATAACAAGGAAAAATAAGTTTCACTGAAATGATCAATATTATCCTACAGGGGGAAATGGACCTTTAATGGATTAGAGGACTTAGAAGCATGATAATGAAAATAACAGAGCAAAATAGCAACTTTGAAATACCAGCACAAAAATAAAAAAAAAAAAACTAAAAAGAAATGAAAAGCAGTGACGATTTCAGAATCCCGGGAAGCAGAAATCAACTCAAAGTAATGTGAACAGAAGAAAGAGAACAATTTGTATAATGGCAACAACACTGTAAAGAAAAATGAGTTTCATATAGTTAAGAACTCTAATCAAAATGCTAATCATTTATACCTCCAGAAAACCTAAAATAAAGCATGTCACTCAAATCCTGCCTCATCATGGACACAAGGTAAAGAAAGATATGTCTTTCAATATGTAGATGATATTGATTAATTTTGCTTGACTATGATTTTTCATACAAGGTTTCTTTTTTTTTCTGGGTATAATTAGTGGAAAGACATGCTTGAGGCAAACACAAGGAATAAAAGAAAGAAAAGGGCATTGAAATATTTTCAAAAGCACACAGTTTGAAAAAGAGAAGTATGTCCAAAAGGAAGCACAAATAGAAAAGAGTTGATTTTATTGTACACTTAAAAAATGCAAGCAATACAGAATTCATGTACAGTCCTCCTTGTATATGAAAATACTCTCTCTTTTGAGGGGAGCAGGAATTAAAATATAGAATAGGTTGGAATAGAGAGAAGGAATTTTGGAATTATTAGAATTGCTAATATTCCACATGTAGGTTGTGGGTAGCTAATGGAGAGCTTTTGAAGACTGTTCTCTATTATTTGCATTTTATTAAGAAAAAGGAAAACATTAGATAGCTATAAGAAGAGAAGAGTCATGAATGAAGCATGTAAATTATTTTGAAAAGAATGAAGAGAATGAGTTTAGAATAGCCCAGACCAGAAACTGGGATGCAGCAAAAAGGAGACAACTTTAATTTCGATACAGGTTGAGGAAGCACTATGGCAGAAACAATGGTTATGTGAGTATGGAAGTAATTTTAATGAAGTAATAAGGGGAAAGACTGGAATATTCAATTGCCTTTGATCCAGGTTTTTAAAATTTGCAGAACAAAAAAAAATATTTTCCATGAAAATGAGTCAATTTCACCATTGAAATGATATTTTTTATCTGTTGTTCTTTAGTTTGTTCTCCTGTTATAGTTTATAAATTCATACTGACCATTCACCTAGGATAAAGAAAATAAATAGGGAAGTTTTGTTTCCTTGGATAATTTTTGCTGCTGATTTCTTTTTCTTTTGCAATTTACAAGTAGAATATAATAATTTGTAATTTCATGTTGTTTGTGGACATCATCATGAAAGAACTGAAGTGAGCAAAGTTAATATAAGTAATATGCAAGCCCATAATTTATAGCATTGAAGAAACTTTTTCTAGAAGTATTTATTTGTACACATGCAAAAATGGCAAATATTTATAGGTTTAGTTTTCTTCATAGTTTATAATCAAAGTTTAAAAACATTCTGCTAAACACAGTGACATTAAAAGTGTCTTAGAATCAGGCTGTAGACTGCTATTTATCTCAAGTAGTTTTGTAGCCATTAGATAAATAATAGGTGGAGATACTTTTAGATCCATTTATTTGTGTAAATTTATGATATTTAATAGAGAACAGATTTGTACTAAAATTAAATCAGAAATGTTTTTCTCTTTAAATGCCTTTTAGAAATGTGAAAAACTTATAACATAAGCTGAAATTAGAATATATTAAATATTATACTATTTCAGCATAAAATATATCCATACAAATCTTATTAGGAAGCAAAATCCATCCATCAAAAAATTTGTTTACAAAAAAAAAAGATTGGAGAGAAGCAACAAGGAATTTTGTCATAAATAGAACACACTGTAGATGGAAATATATATATGTTGTTTTTAAGCATTTTGAGAAAAGTTCATCCTAAATTGTTGAGATTAGATACAGGTCACTGTTATCTCAATACTTAAACTATAATTTTCTGCTTTATTTTTAACCATGGTCAATAGTTATTTTGATTAAAATAAAACTTATTCAGATAAACCCATTTGGTTTCAAGCACAGGCAATGAAAATTATATGAACACATGCTCTCGATTCAAAGGACTGACTATAACTTCAATGGATAGATGTATCTGAAGGGGCCAGTGTATCAGATAAGAAATGCCTAGAAGACCAAAATGAAACAAAACAAAGCACAAAGACATCAAGGGAGTCATACTTGCTGGAAATGTTCCTAGAAAGGCAGTATTCAAATGCAGGTCTTCTGATACCAAGCACAGTGTCTTTTTAAAAATATCTCACTGTTCACCTGTGTATATTCAGGTATACAGTGGTTGCCATAATTCTGCCTCATCAGCGGCCACCAGTGCAGCATCTAACTTGGCTGCTTTCAGACATCAACCGCCTGACTTCTGGCTGACGGGAAGAGCCACCTCTGCTTTCTAGCCTAGCACAAGTCTTGTAAAAGATTCCAAAATTGACAGAGGGACATCCACTACAATGAAATCTAGAGGCTACTAAATGGCAAAAAACTGGTCTTGGAAGAAGGAAATAAGATGAATGCAATAAAAGTCAGAGTGGAAGGGTAAATATCAGAAAGATCCAGAGGCAGAGCCCTCTATGAATAGTAGCATAAAAAAGGAAATCTTTAGCACCCCTCTGTTAATATCCAAAAACAAAAGAAGGAAAATAATACATATCTCATCCCACAGATGAAGAAGTCAGACTCAAACACAATAAAGAAATATCCCAGGATAAAAGTTCTTCAGACATGTATGTTGAAATATCATTAAAAAAGCAAGAAATAAAAAAATAATCAATTGAGCAAAAAATGTAAACAAATTAAAAGATTAATTGAAACTGAAAGATTTATAAATCAGCATGCATTTTAAGTAATAAATAATATACATTTATTTTATATAATTTACATAGATTATATAAATTGTTATATGTATTATATATGTAGTATATATAATTACATATAAATATACAAAATAGATATAGAAAATAGAAATAGAAATAATAGAAATAAGCAAAATAAATAAGTAAAAACCTAATAAATAAAAATGCCAGAAGAAAAAATGAATAAATTGTAGGGAACATAGATTAATCAATTAACAAGCCTTCATTAAGTGCCTACTTCATGCCAAGCACTGCATTAGATGCTGGTGATAAAAAGAAAATAATATAACATGCTTGAGCTAAAGGTCAGAACATTCTGTCCACAAACATGTACACACAAATATAGATTACATACATATATGTATCTACATACACATATGGGCAGCTAGGTGGCACAATGGTAAGAGTGTGAAACCCGGAAACAGGAAGACCTGAGTTCAAATCCAAGTTCAGACACTGACTGGGAGATGTTGAGCAAGTCACTTAACTTCTTTACCTGAGTTTCCTCATCTGTAAAATGAGCTGGAGAAGGAAATTACAAACTACTCCAGTACTTTTGCCAAGAAAATGCCAAATGAGGTCACAAAGAATCAGACACAACTGAAAAAACTGAACAACACCATGTATATATATCTATATCTATCTATCTATCTGTCTGTCTATCCACACAAATACATTTGCACTCACATGTGTCTGGGTGTGTGTACATACACATACAAAATAAGTACAAAGTGATTTCAAAGGACTGCACTACCATGGAGAGGTTCTCATATAGTAGGGAGTAGTTGAACTGTGCTTTTGAAGGAAGCTAGGAATTCTGAGAATGAATGGTGAGAAGAGAATATATTTCAGGCATGGATGCAGCCTAGGCAAAGGCATACATGAACAGAAGGTAGAATGGTGGAACTTGATGGTGGAAGAACTTGGAAAGGTCATCTGTGGAAGGTGAGGTTAGAGTTAAATCTTGAAGGAGGCTCAGGCAGACAGCATTCAAGGTAAGAGGAACAGAAAGGAAAAAGGCAGAGTTGAGAGATGGAGTGTCATCACCTGTGAGGAAAAACAAGAAATCCAGTGTCACTGGATTGTAGGTAGGGTTAGTTGGAATGATAGCGCTAGGCCGACATTCTTGGCACATTCTATCTTTAGTCTCTCTCTCTCTCTCTCTCTCTCTCTCTCTCTCTCTCTCTCTCTGTCTCTCTCTCACTCTCTGTCTCTCTCACTCTCTGTCTCTCTCTCTGTCTCTCACTCTCTCTCTCTGTCTCTCTCTGTCTCTCTCTCTGTCTCTCACTCTCTCTCTCTGTCTCTCTCTGTCTCTGTCTCTCTCTGTCTCTCTGTCTCTCTCTCTCTTTCATTGCCTTGCTATTTTGTAGCAATGGTTTTCCTGTTCTCACAGGGCAGTGGTTAATATTTGGATTGGTGGGTGTGGTAGGACCCCGAGTTTGATGAACTGTCACTATTATCCTGCATATATAATCTATTGCCAAAACTTTTCAAATTTACCTTTGCAACATCTGTCATAATATGCCCCTTCTCTCCTCTGGCTCTGTCATACTATACTTCAGGCCCGGATAACCTCATGACTAGATTACTGTAATAGCTTTGCGGTGAATTTGTCTTCCTCAATTATCTTCACACTCTCAATCCGTCCTCCATTCAGCGACCAAAATAATTTTCCTAAAATACAGGTTTGTCCATGTTACACACACAAGCACGCGCGCGCGCGCACACACACACACACACACACACACACACAATTCCAATGACTCCCTATCACCTCCAGAAACAAATACAAAACTTGCCTGGCATTCAGAGGCTAGCACCCTCCTACCTTCCTGGGCTTTGTACACCTTACTCTGCCAACCATGTACTATTTTACCCAGTGACCTTGGCCTCCTGGTTGTTCCATGAATAACATACCCCTTCTCTAAGCTCTGTATATTTTCTCTGTCTTCCATTCCTGGAACTCCCCTTCAATTCCACAAACTGATGTCCCTGGCTTCATTTAAGTCCCTACCAAAATCTCACCTTTTGCAGGAAGCTTTTCTCAACCCCTTTTAATTCTAAAGGGCCTTCTCTCTGTTCAGTATCTCCTCTTTTCCCCCTATATCGTCTATGTAGCTTGTTTGAGTACATATTTTTGCATATTGTCTCCTCCATTGGATTGTAACCTCTTTGAGGGCAGGGACTGTCTTTTACCACTTTCTACATCACCAGCATTTAACATAGTCCCTGCCACATCGTAGACACTTTCTAAGTGTTTATTTATTGACTGCTTCTTATGAATATACTCTAAGAGTCAGTTCAGTTCCATCGTTCTCAGGCACATTACTAGAATAGTACATTTAAGAATGTCAAAGGGAATACAAGGGGGTATAAAGGAATTAGGCCCCCTCTCTTTTACTGTGAGTATACAATGTGTAAATGGATTAGTAAGTAAAATGTATTTTGAGGAAAGAGATCACTAACAACTGGAAGAATAATCAAAAGCTTGGCAGAGGAAGAGGCATTTGTATTATACTTTGAAAGTTAAAAGAATTTTAAGAGGCAGAGAAAAGGACCAAAAAGAAGGAGTAGGGAAGGCAGGGGAATGCTATATGTTCAAGGAGAGTCATAAAAAGTGTTATTTCTTCTGAGAAACACATGGAATATATGAAATAATTATGTCATATTAATGTAGTGAAGAAATGTGATAGGATGATTAACATTGATTAAGTGTGAAGAACATGAAGAAATATAGGCTCTATTTCAAATAAAATGAAATAATGAAGTAGAACCAAAAGAATGTAACTTATAATGAGTATGATTATGTCAAAGAAATAATGTATCCTGATGTATATAATGATGAATATAAAAAAAATTCTGACAAAGAAGACACAGAGGAGAATAAATGATGGGTTGTTATAAACATTTTATAAATACTCAGCAAGTATCCTTAATTTTGTGGATGTTTGAAGTTCATCACCAATTATTTATAAGAACAAAATGTTGAATTTGCATCTTAGTAATCTACTTATTAAAAATCTACCTTCATCCTTAGACAACTGTTACCAAAAGGCTCTTTCTCACTCTGGGTGACTCAACATATATACTCAGGAGATTATTTACTAAAAGTTTAGTTGTGATGAGGAATGTAATTAAATGGGAAGAGTGGAATAAGCCAAGGTATCAAACATGGTTTTGAAAGAAAACCTGAAGGACTGACATCAGAGACCATTACTGGATCACAGATTCAGAGCTGGACCTCATGTCTCCTTATTTTATGGATGGGAACACAGGTTCTCAGAGATGATGCAATAACCTAAGGTCATACAGATTGTAAGTGAAAAAGCAGAGAGAGTATCTTGCTCATGTAACAACAAGATCAGTGTCATTGGATCAAAGAGTACATGTTGGGACCTAAAATATTAGAAGTGAAGTAGGAAAGAAGGTCCTGGATTGCGAAGGACTTTGAATGCCAAACACAGGATTCTGTATTTGCTCCTGGAGGTGATATGGATCTTCTAGAGGTTTTTTATTAGAGTGTGGGGTGAGTGACATAGTCGAATCTTTATTAGAGAAAAATCTTCTTGGCAGCTGAATGGAGGATAGAATAAAATGGAGAAGGACTTAAGGCATGCCAACCCACCAGTAGGTATTTGAAATAGTCCAAGCATAAGGTAATTAGGGTCTGTACCAGGGCGGCAGCAGCAGCAGAGAACAAAGAGGGGCATATTGAAGAGATGCTGCAAGGTTGGAATCCACAAGTTTTGGCAACAGACTAGGTGTGAGGGGTAGACGGTAGGAGTGGAAGACAACATCTAGGTTTCAAGTCTGATGGACAGGGGATGGCAGTACTATCAAGAATAATCAGAAAGTTTGGAGGTAGGGGAGGTTTGGGGAAAATAATGAGTTCAGTTTTGGATATATTGAGTTAAGATGTCTGTTGGACATCTCACTCAAGATGTCTGGAGAGGCAAGACTGGAGTTCCGCAGAGAGGGTAGGAGAAAATAGATACATTTGAGAATCATTATCATAGAGATGATAATTAGGTTCATGAAATTTGATTAGATCACTAAGTAATATATAGAGAGAAGGAAGAAAACTCAGGAATAAACTCTGACGGACACCTATGATTAGAGTGTGACCCAGAGGAGAATCCAGCAAAGGACACTGAGAAGGAACAATCCTCTAGGCAGGAGGAGAACCACGCCATAGTGGAATCCCAAAAACCTACAGAGGAAAAAGTTGCAAGGATAAGAAGATTTCAGAAGCTGCAACATTCAAGGAAAGAGAATGACAACTGAGAGGAGATCGTTGGCTTTGGCCAACGAGATCAAGAGATCACTGATAACTTTGGAGAGAGCAGTTTCAGAGGGATCTTAAGGTGGGAAGCCAAATTGTAAAGTGAGAGAAAGTGGAGGCGCCTTTTGTAGATGACCTTCTTAAGGAGTATAGCCACAAAAAACTTGTGCACAATAATCATGATACTGTATGTATATGCATATGTACACACATATATACATATATATGTGAGTATATACACACATGTACATATACAGGTATATGCATATATATTTATAGGTGTGTATATATCTACATCTATAGACAGATATAGATATATTTATTTATTTATCGATGGCTTAGTTCATCAATTTCAGTGCTGATCTTACTTGAGACCTCTGTCTGCAATAAGAATCTAAAAGATGAAAACTGTTACCTAAGCTTAAGGCTTAAATTTATAGCTTGCATAGCGGTGAATTAAGAGAAAGTTATCTCTACATTAGACTTCTCAAAACATTTAAACTGTGACTCTTCAGGTCATCTAGGTGGAAAATAAGTATAGGGAAACAGGATAAAATAAGACTTCCCTTTAGAAAAATATAATATTGTTGGCCTTACTGTGCAGAATCTTGACCCTTTTGAAGAAGTTTCTGGGTGGCCCCAGCTCCTAATAGCTTATCCTCTGAGATTATCTTCTGTTTACTGCGGAATCTTTTATTGTGCCTAGTTATTTACATGCTATCTTCCCCATTAGGATGTATGTTCTTTTGGAGGAAGTGTATATTTTTTCTATATGTCTGTACACACCAAAACATGTCATTATCTCCTTAGTGCTTAGCACATTGCCTGGCTCATAGTAAGTAGGCACTTAAATGCCCATTGACTGACTAAACAAATGAAATATTACCTGGACATTTTTTTTGTAATCTAAAAGTGGTTTTAACAAAAGCTTTACTACTTTATCTTTCACCCCAACCCCAAAGTACAGAGAAAAAAACTAAAAGCTAAATGTGCTTCACCTGCATTACTACCTAAGCACACTCCATTGCCAGGTTACTCTGATTAGTCTCCAAAAAGAGTCTTTATTTCTCTAAGGATCCTTTCAAAATAACACTGTGAAGACTTCAGAGGAGAGAAGATTTCCTTAAAGTCTTGCTTTCAGCAAAGAAAGAACAAATATGTGATAGAGTTATCCAGTCATGTTATCTAATGA
>JAQQSK010010355.1:0-12716 GCA_028658325.1 Potorous gilbertii | reverse complement strand
TATTTCAAGCAGCTAGAAGGAAACAATTTAAGCACTGTAGAAATATGATCAGGATAACACAAGATCTAATAAAAGGGCATGGAATATGATACTCCAGAACTCAAATTAACTAGGATTAACCAAAAATCACCCACCCAGAAAAACTGAATACAATACTTCAGGGGAAATAATGGTCTTTCAATGAAATAGATGTCTTTCAAGCATTCTTGATGGAATGACCAGAGCTGAAAAGAAAATTTCACTTTCAAACACAAGTATGAGAAGAAGCATGAAAAAATAAACAGCAAAAAGAAGTCATAAGGGAGTTACCAAACTTCAACTGTTTACATTCCTACATGGAAAGACAATATTTGTAACTCTTGAAACTTTTCAGTATCTGAGTTGTCGGTGGGATTATACACACACAAATACACACTCACACACACAGACATAGAGAGGCAGAGAGTACGGTGTGAACTGAATAGGATGGCATCATATCTTTAAATAATGAAATTAAGCCGTGAGAGAAATTTATGGAACAGGGAAAGGGAGAAATGCTATGGGGCAAATTATCTCTCATAAAAGAGGCAAAAAGACTTTTCAGTGGAGGGAAAAAGTGGGGAGGTGAAAGAAAATACATGAAGCTTACTCTCAGCACAACCGACTAAAGGAAGGAATAAAATGCACACTCATTTTGATATGAAAACCTATCTTTCAGTACAAGAAAGTGGGTGAGAAGAAGGATGGGGGGATAATGGAAGGGAGAGCAGTGGGAGGAGGGAGCAATTAGAAGTCAACACTCTTGGTGAGGGATAGGATCAAAAATGAGAATAGAAGAAATGGGAAGCAGATAAGTTGGAGGGAAATATAGTTAGTCTTACACAACACGACTGTTATGGAAGTTATTTGTAAAACTATACATATATGGCCTATATTGAATTGCTTGTCATCCCAAAAGAAATGGGTGGTGATGTAGGGATGAAGAAAAGTTGGAACTCAAAGTTTTAGGAACAATTGTTGACTATTAATTTTGCAACTGGGAAATAAGTAATACAGGTAATGGGGTATAGAAATTTATATTTCCCTACAGGACAAAAGAGAAGATGGGAATAAGGGAAGGGAGGGATGTTAGAAGGGATGACAGATTGGTGACGGGGTAATTAGAATGCTCGGCCTTTTGGGATGGGGGAGAGAAATGGGGAGAAATTTGGAACCCAAAATTTTGTGGAAATGAATGTTGAAAACTTAAGCAAATAATTTTAAATACAAGAAAGAAAGAAAGAAAGAAAGGACGGAAGGAAGGAAGGAAAAAATAATATACACACTCAATTAGGTATCTTCCCATTCAAGAAAGTAGGGGTGAAGGAAATAAGTGAAGTGGGGAATGTTAGAAGGGAAGGCAGATTGGGGTCCATGATAGTCAGAAGGAAATACTTTTGAAAAAGGAAAGAGCCAACGTTGAACATATAATTAGAGGGAGGTGAGATAAGAGCCTAGGAGATATGGTGAGTATTTCACAACATGATTATTATGGAAGCGTTTTGCATAAGTACACACGTATAACCTATATTGAATTGCTTCCTTTTTCAGTGAGAGTGATTGGGGAGAGAAGAAGGGAGACAATTTCAAGCTTAAAGTTTTAAAAACAAATGTTAAAAATTGTTTTTACTTGCAACTGGGGAATAAGATATATAAGCAATGGGGTTGAGAAGTATAACGTCCCGTATAAGAAGGTAAGGGGAAAGAGAATGGGAAAAGAGGAAATCAGAATTCATGCCACATTGGGACAAGGGAAGGGAGACATGAAAAAAAAATTTGGAACTCAGAATCTTGTGGAAATGAATGATGAAAACTAATAATAAATTAATTAATTTGAAAATAAAAAAAGAATGAGTGGGTCACACAAGACATCACAGAAACTATCAGTAACTTCATTCAAGTAATGGCAATCGTGAGATAATGTACCAAAACTAATGAGAGGCCTCAAAAATATCCATTAGGGGAAATTTTATATCTCTGCCTGCTTACATGAATGAAATAGAGAAAGAGGAATGAAGTGGGTGTTAAACGTAAAAGCTAAAAAAAAGAACAAATTGAAAATCTGCAGTTAACTCTTAGATTAGAAATACTGAAAACCAAAGAAGAGATTAATAAAACCGAAATTAAGAAAACCATTGAAATAGTAAAGAACTGATTTTATGGAAAAAATAAAATTGATAAATTTTGGTCACTTTTCTTTATAAAAAGAAAGAATAAAACCAAACTGCCAATATCAAAAATGAAAAGAGTGAATTCACTGACACTAAAGCTGAAATAAAAACAATAATTAGAAATTATTTTGCCTAACAGTAAGTCCAAAAATTTGATAATCTTAATGAAATGGATAAATATCTACAAAATATAAATTACCCGTATGAACACAAAAGGAAGTTAAATCCTTAAATAAAACCCATCAACAGGAAGTAAAATTACACAAGGCATCAATGAACTCCATCGGAAAAAAATCTCCAGGGTTAGATAGATTTCATTATTTATTTGGGAATAAATTCCTTACAATCCAATGAAGATTGGATTTCAAATTATAGTGCAATAGAAATTGTATGTAATAAAGTACCATGGAAAGAAAGACTAAAATTAATTGGAAACTATGTAACCTAATCCTAATAAATAAGTGAGTCAAACAATAAATCAAATAAATAATCAATGACTTCATTCAAGAGAATGATAATAAAAAGACAATACATCAAAATTTTTGTGATTCAGTGTTTGTGTTTTGTAGGGGAAGTTATATCCCTGAATGCTTATCCGGATAAAATAGAGAAAGAGGAGCTTAATTAACTGGACCTAAAACTTAAAAAAGTTAGAAAAACAACAAACTAAAAATATTCAATTAAAGACCAAATTAGAAATAATGAAAACCAAAGAAGAAATCAACAAATTTAAATTAAGAAAACTATAGAAATTATAAATAAAACTAAGAAGTGGTTTTATGAAGAAAAAAACTAACAAAAACAATAAAATAGGCAAACTATTCATTAATTTGGTTTAAAACAAGAAGAAAACCAACTTACCAGTATCAAAAATAAGGTGTGTGAATTCACACCTTTAAGAGAAAATTAAAACATTAATTAAAAACTTTTTCCCCCAACAATATGCCAATAAATTTGAGAAGCCTTTTGAAGCAGATGAACATTTACAAAAATATAAGTTATCCAGATAAAAAGAAGAGGAAGTAATACAATTAAATAACCCCATCTCAGAAAAAGAAATTGAAGAAGCTTTCAACGATCTTCTTAGGAAAAAATTGCGAGGGCCTGATGGATTCACAAGTGAATTCAATCTGACATTTCAAGAACAATTAATTCCTATGCTATACAAAACATTTGGAATAATTAGTGAAGGAGTTCTTCATTCGTTTGCTCCAGTGGATTTTTTGTAAGAAAAAACACTGTCTATATCCTAAGACCAAAAAAGAGCTACTACTATTATTTATTGGATTATTTTCAGATCACCTCCTCAATGAGCACATAAGTTGAACATTTTATATACATATATGTACATATATTTACTCAAACCAATAGAAATCTTGCTTCTTTCACAATCTCAAGGAACCTTAAACACCTTCAAATATACAATATGCTTTTTAAATGTAACATTTATTCTTCCTTAATTTTCAAATGTGTGGAAGAAAAATAACTAAGCTTGTAAACCTTAGTCCAGTAAGTTCAACTTCAGTTCCTGGGGAAACTACAGAATGAATAAGTAAAGGAAGAAAGGCTATAGAATTGGAAATGGTCATTAAGAATAGTTAATCAAGGTTTATTTTGATTTCATTATGCCATAGTAAGCTAATTTCCTTTATTGATAGGATTACTATGATAATAAATGATGAAAGTCCCATGAATATTGCATGTCTACGTTTTAGAAAGGCTACTTACAAAATATCTACCTTATTTTGTGAAAGAGATGACAGGATGCGAACTAGACAACAATATAATTAAAACAATTCAGAACTTATTAGACCCCTGGATTCAGTAGTTGATAACTGTTCATTTTCAAAAGGTTAAGGAATATACTCTGGAGTACCACAGAGATCTGTTATTGGACTCTATACTGTTAGCATTTTAATAAATGACTTCAGAATTATTTTATTTGTGACCAGGGCTCAAGTAGGCAGTTCTAGACAACCAATAAATCAATCTCCACCCATGAGGAGGGTCTAAGCCCTTGGGGCATCAGTACAAAAAGAACATGAATTTTTGTCTTTTGTTGAGGTAGCTATTCACTTTACAATCCATGTGTATAAATTTATGTATTTATGTGCTATTTTGTATGTTATTTTGCTTATATGGGTAACATGTGTCCACATATGCGTCTTAATACTGCACAAGGGGAGTCCAGATTGGCTATCTCCAGTCTTCTCTCCTCTCATGGATACTTATTCTCACCAGTAAGGGAAACAAATTTAGGGCTAGAGGCTGTATACCCTGCCCCTTAGATGCAAGTGGAATGAATAAATCTGTTTCCGTAAATATTGTTAGTCCAGGAGAAATATATTTTTAGGTTCAAGCTCTTCTCCTGATGCCTAGCCCTTCATGTGAAAGGAGTGCCTCAAGTGCCGTATATATCCAAGGCTTAACTCCTTTTTCACCAAATATTAGTTTCACAACGAACACTCATTGCAAATGATTAATAAAACCATTTATTTAATCCCGTAGCAAAATATAAATCGAAGAAACCGTACATAAGAGAGTATACACCAGACAATATACAGAGTAAATTAAGTGTCTCATTAGGAGCAAGACAACTCAGTTCAACCAAGAGAGTCTCAGATCTCATCCAAGGGGAATTTCTATAGACTCTAAGATACTTGTAAAGGGATAGGGACACGATAGAGATTATCAATTCCTCTATATATCAACTTCTTTCCTGAATATCTCTCTCCTTTCAGGAACCTACAGAAATTCTGGAATTGTGTGACTTCTCTATAGAAGGAATGTGCTAGAAAACAATAATCTCTTTTCTCTCAACTCCATCACTCAAACAGATAAGGAATATTGAGTCATCAACATCCATCACTAGGGAGAATCTTATGCAAATGGCCCATTGAGCCAAGGTTTACACATATATCTTCAATTAGTCTTTAAATCATTCTCTCTGTCTCTGAATTTGCCAATATGACTCACTATCTCTTGTGATTATTAAGTGAAATAGATTGTGCATACATGTATGTACATATATATAGTATTTGTATGTACATATGTGTGTATACATACACATACATGCATATATGTGTCTATGCAAAAATATATTGAAAATTATATATTTAAACATATATTTCAATTAATATATGGAATGAATCTGAAAGAAATTAAGAAGTCTATGAGGGGAACTGAACACAGGAATAAGGGAAAGTCTGTGCAAAAGTACAGAGTGTGATCATGGAATGTCAAATTAAGGGAAGACTGAGTAGGCTATTTTGACTAGATTGAAAAGATCACGGAAAAGTGTAAAGTAAAATCAGTCAGGAAAGTAGATTGTAATCAAATTGTGTATAATTTTAAATTGTAAAGTAAAAGTTTGTACTTTTTCCTAGAGGCTTTGTGACACAAAGGATTTTTTTTTCACAAAGGAGTGGCATAATATGACATTTATATTTAAGACTATAATACGAGGAAAGGGAATTTTGGTATTTTGGCCTTAAGACTTCGCTGCCATTAACATAAATATCAATACGTATTTATTATGTGAATAAACAGACATAGAATTTATTATCTATTCTTTTAATCTCAATAAAATTTCTTCCTGGAGAAAATCTAGGAAGTTTATGTAACAGCCTATCTCTCAAAGAGAATGGAAAATGTACTTCTTCATATAATCTCATGCCAAGTGTGTTAATTTAAATGGTGGGGTCTATTTTAATTTTTTTGAGGGTGTAGTAAAGGGCAGAATGAGTGAAACTTTTCATCTCAGTAATAGTGGAATATCATTATCATTTTGGTCAGCATTGCTATGGGTAAAATGTCACTCATTTTATGAAGCCTTGCACAGTCATGCTCCCTGCTATTTGCATCTGGATCTGATTTCCTTGTCATCTAAATAAGGTACAGTCATTTGTGTACAGTGAGACACATTAATGAATGCAGAAAAAAACCAAGAATTTTCTGATATTTTGAAGAGTTTGAAGAGTTTGTTGGTAATTTTTCCTCAAAAGAAATTTTTGGGAAAGGGCTGTAAATGGACCATAAAAATAACATATTAAGGAATCGATGACTAGGTAGACAATTTTGAATTGTATGTCTCATTTTTACTTCAGCATTTCAGAGTTCTGAGGGATGAGTGTGTGGAGAGAAGTTGTTCAAGTGTTAGAGCAAAACATCACTGTGGTTTCAACTTTTGAAATTAATTTGATCACCAAGAATTAAAACTGTCTCACTCCTCCACTTACAAATTACATTCACAAGTAAAAGATTTATGTTAAATGCTACATGAATTTTATTGTCCCCATTTGTAAAATTTCTATAAGACCTGGGCATCAAAATCTGTTGAGAAAGCTGTGGTTTCTCTTATATAAGGAAACAAATGATGAATGTTGACTGGCACCACCTTTGTTCCTTTTAATCTTAGAGTGTTGTCTAAAACCAAGATGATAAATGATTTGTCAATGCTCATATAACCAGTAAGAATAAGATGCAGTATTTGTATCTAAGTCTTCCTTCATTCAAGGTTAGTTCTCTATTATATACCATAATTACTTTAATATGGCATAATATCATAGAATCCAAATATGTAATTGTGAATATTAAATTACATTAAATAATGTGAATTCTAATAGTGCACTTTAAATGTGTTACATGGATTTTGTTTGGACTGTATGATATTTTATTAATATATTTTTATTCTAATTCAGACCCTCACATCTGGATTTTTGCAGTTATAATGGTGATGCTGCTAGTGAGGTCACCTTCCTCAAGTCCTTCCCCACTCTAAATCATCTTTGATTTAACCAACAAAGTGATTACTCTAAAGCACAGATTCTGTTATATCATTCCCTCATGCAAAGGTTGTTAAGACAATAAGGGGGAAGGCAATACACTTCCCCCACCCCTACAGAAATATACTCTTCTACTAAGCTTGTAGCACCTTGTAATATTTTACTGATTACGTAAGATTAAAAAAAACCCCAACACTTTTTAAAATATATTTCTACTGGTTATGTATAAAAACAATTTTTAATATTAATTTTTAAAACTTTGAGTTCCAAATTGTCTCCCTTCCTCCTTCGCCACTCCCATTGAGTAGCCAAGCAATTCCATACACATTGTACAGGAGGAGTTATGAAAACCATATTCATAATACTGATGTTGTGAAAGACAACATATGCAAGATAATACACACAAAAACAATAAAGAAGAAAAAGAGTATGTTCGAACTGTTTTCAGGAACCAACAGCTATTTATCTGACTATGGATATTATTTTTTCATCATAATTCCTCCAGAGTCATCTTCGATCACTGCATTGCTGAGAAGAGCTAAGACATTCACAGTTGATCATCTTGTAATATTGCTGTTACTTTGTACACGGTACATTTCACTGCTTTGACTATTTCTTCCAAATGGTTTAAATAGTATTGGAATTATTACCATTTTTTTCTTTTGCAAATTCACTTTTAAATCCTTATAGCTCAGGTGATCTTTTTCTTAGGGAGGTCATTGTTAGTTTGTTCAATTTCTTTTTCTGAAATGTCGTTACATATGTTAATTTCTCTTCTGTTAATCTGGTCAATTTATATATTTTTATCCATCCATTTCACGAAGATTGTCAGATTTATTGGTGTACTGTTGGGCATAAAAACTCCTAATTATTGTTTTAATTTCCTCTACATGGTGGTGAAATCACTCTCTTTATTTCTAATACTTACAGTTGGGTTTTAGTCTTTCTTTTTAAAATCAAATTAAACTACAATTAGTTTGTTCTAATATATCTATATATATATATATATATATATAGATAGATAGATAGATAGATAGATATAGATAGATAGATAGATAAAGATATATAATCAGCTCCAAGTTATTTTTTATTTCAATGATTTTCTTACTTTTAATTTTATTTGATCATTTCTTTGATTTTCAGCATTTATAATATTACATTTAATTGAGAGTTCTAATTTGCTTTTTTATATAGCTGCTATTTCTCTATTTTATTCATGTAAGCATTTTACATTTCTCCTAAGATCTTCACTGCATCCCATAAGTTTTGGTAGGTTATTGAATTATTGTCATTCTCTTTGATGAAGTTATTTAATATTTCTGTGACTTAGTTGGCCAACTCATTCTTTAGAATTAAACTAGTTTAAAAATATTCTGTCTTTCTATGGCCCTTTATTACATTTAATTTTTATTGCCTCGTCATCCAAAAAAGATGCATTTCATAACGCTGCCTTTCTGCATTTGTACAGGTGCCACATACTGCTAAAAAAAAAAAAAGTATATTCCTTTCTAATCACATTTAATTTTCTTCAGATATCAGTCATATCTAACTTTCTTAAAATCCTCCTCATCTTTTGACTTATTTCTTGCTAATTTTGTATAGTTCTTAGAGGTGGAGGCTGACGTACTCTACTTGATGTATGTTTTCCATCTATTTCTTTCTTTAACTCCCTTAACTTCCCTTTGATTTGGATGCTCTACCACATGTTTAGTACTGCTGTTTTTACTTCATTGTCTATGTTACCTTTCAGCAAGATGTAGTTCCTTACTTACTTCTTTTTATTAGATCTATTTTTCCTTTCGTTTTGTCTGAGGCTAGTAGGATTGCTAGCTCTGCTTTTTATTACTTCAGCTGAAGCATAATATATTCTATTCCAATCGTTTCCCTTTACTCTGTTTATCTCTCTGATTCAACTGTGTTTTCTTTTCACCCTTTCTTGTAATTTTTTAATGTGACCACATCAGTGTGAACTTATTCCCACCCCCGCTCTCTATGTATAAACCTTCTGTCCATTCAAATTTCGATATAATTCTCAAAAATTACAAGTATCATCTTCCCATGTAGAGTTTAAACAGACTAATTTAGTTGAATACCTTTTTAATCTATCCTGTTTACCATTTTTGTTTCTGTTCAGTGTTATATTTGAAGATTCAATATTGTATTCAGCTTTGGTCTTTTAATTATAAACATTTGAACGTTTCCTATTTCATTGCGTGTCGATATTTTCCCGTGAAAGATTATCCTCAATTTTTTGGGTACTTGATTCTTGGTTGAAATCCAACTCCTTTGCCTTCTGGAATATTGTATTCTAAGTCATCAGATCCTTTAAAATAGAAACTGCTAAATCCTATGTGGTCCTTCCTATCACTCCTTGATATATAAATTCCTTCCTTCTAGATACTTGCAGTATTTTCTCCTTGAACTGATAATTCTGGAATTTGGCTAAAATATACTTCTTGGAGTTTTCATTTTGGAATCTCTTTAATGAAGTGATTAGGTAAAATTTTTTCAAAGATGATATGGATCTTTAAAATGTTAGTTCTGTTCAATGACCATCTTTTCCCCGGATATCAGGTCAGATAACTTCTTGAAAGATCCTGTACAGTCTCTTTAAAAAAAAAAAACTCACCTTATTCATGTAGTCCAATAACCCTTAAATTGTCCCTCCTGGATCTAATTTTTCAGAACACTTGTTTTTCCAATTATTTTCCAATATTATATTTTCCAACACTATATATTCTTTAATTTTTCCCATTCTTTGATTTTGTTTGACTGATACTTGATGTCTCACAGAGTCACTAGATTTGACTTACCCAATTCCAATCTGTAAGGACTTGTTTTCTTCAGTTTGCTTTGATACCTTCTTTCCAACTTGGTCAATTCAACTTTTTAAGGAGTTGTTTTGGCCAAGAAGGTAGAGTGATTGGTAATTGATATCTTCCTCCCCTTGTTGACTTTGCCTAGCTTAGAGAATATCTCCCTGGGGAAATCCTGGAAGAATGGAAGCAGCAGAAGGATTAAACAGACTACCAGCCCATGAGGTTACAAAGATCGCTAAGGAGGGTTCCTCCTGCTGTGGTTGAAGTCGAAAAGTGCAAGATCAGAGCTATTACAGAGAGCTCCACCTCAACAAATTGGGAGAAGTTCCTGAACCCCAGGGATATTGAAGCCAGTAACTGCCAACACCAGAACTTCAGGTGTTCCCAAGCACCCCAGTGTAATTGAGAAGACTCTAGTGCAGACATCTGAGCTTGCTATACTCTAACTCAGAAAAAGAGTGTCCAGCATCTAGTTCACCTCTCCCCTACATTTAACGAACTACCTTCAGGGTAATTGAGGGTAAAACCCAAAAAGACATCATCTCATACATACTGTCAAACACCAATCAGTTCAGCACCAGGTAAGCTGC
Organism: Potorous gilbertii; assembly: GCA_028658325.1. NCBI lineage: Eukaryota > Metazoa > Chordata > Mammalia > Diprotodontia > Potoroidae > Potorous > Potorous gilbertii. The sequence goes on along the minus strand of JAQQSK010010355.1, from coordinate 2,334 downwards.
AGTATTTTAGGTTCTAGTTCAAAGAACCAGAAGTCACAACAAAAAACGCCTCAAGTTTTAGGCACAATAACTGTGGAACAGAACTTCCTGTGCCACAGACACAGAGATCTGCTTTAAAAGACAAGAAAAAGGTCAATATCATGGATACAAAGAAAAGCAGAAAAGACCACAGAATCTTTCTGTGGGGACGAGGACCAAAAGAAAAATACCAAAGACATCAGCATTGAGACTGTACTCCTATGTGAAATTCCAAAAGGGGATATGAATTGGTCTGAAGCACAAAGAGCTTTCTTGGAAGAGTTAGGGAAGGATTTAAAAACCCAAATTAGAAAAATAGAAAAAAATTGGCCAATTAGTTTAAAAATATGAAAACATCACTGAAGAGGACAGCCCGCTAAAAAGGAAAATTGGAAAAATGGAAAAGGAAGGACAAAACCTAACTGGTGAAAATTACTCTTTAAAAGGAACGATTTGACAGATGAGAAAGGAAATGTAAAAGTTAGCTGAAGAAAATTTCATAAAAAATAGAATCGGGCAAGTAGAAGCTAATGAATCTGTGAGACATCAAGAATCAGTCAAGCAAAATCTAAAAATGAAAAAAAAAACTAATTAGAAGAACATCTACTTTGGAAAATATATCCAGGAAAGGAAATCTAAGGATTATTATTCTACCAGAAAGTTATGATAAATGCAAGAGCTTGGAAAACATCATTCAAGAAAACATAAGGGGACATTGTCCAGATGTCCCAGACCCAGACGGCAAAATAGTCATCAAAAGAATTTACCATTCACCTCCTGAAAGGGACCCCAAACTAAAAACACCAAGGAATATCATTGACAAATTCCAGAACTATTATGTGAAAGAGAAAATTCTGCAGGCAGCTAGCAAAAAAATTCAAATATCACAGAGCTGCAGTCAGGATCACACAGGACCTTGCTAGCTTCTAAATTAAAAGATTGAAAGAATTGGAATATGCTAATCTGTAAGGCAAATGAACTGGGATTAATTACCCAGCAAATCTCAGAATAGTACTTCAGTCAAGGAGATGGGCATTCAGTGAAATAAGAGATTTCCACAACCTTTCTGATGAATAGGCCAGAACTCAATAGAAAAATTGACTTCAAACACAGTTTTGAAGAGAGGCATAAACGGAAACATGGGTAAAATTGTTACACAATATGGACAAACTTTTTATATCCCTGTAAGGCAAGATGATACTTGTTAGCCTTGAGAATTGTTCATTTTTTATGATATGTAAAAGGGATATGCATGGGTAGAGGAAGTGGGTATAAATTAAATGATGTGATGAGAATAAATATGATTTAAAGATGTGAAGGGATTGTAATGGGACATATGAAAAGGAGGAGGCAGAAAAAAAAATTCCATCGCAGGAAGAGACAGAAAAATATCATAGAGTAGAGGGAAAGAGGGGAAGGAGATGAGCTTTGTTTGAGAGCTATTCTCGTCTGATTGGATTCAAAGAGGGCACAACAAACTCATTTATATACAGAAATACAATTAGCTCTCCAGACTTTAGACGGGGAAGGGGGAAAAAGTGGGGGGAGGATAAAAGGGAAGGAAGAAGAAGTAAAGGAAAAGGTGGTTAAAAGGAAAGGGGCTGAAAGAAGGGAGGAAACACTGAGGAAGGCTGGGGTCAAAAAATTACGAATCTATTGTGGAGGCGAAGGGAGAAGGAAGAACTAAAAGTATAAACAAGGAGAAAGGGGAAGGAGGAAAATAGACAGATAATAACCACAACTGTGATTGGAAATGGGATGAACTCTCCCATAAAATACAGAGGGAAAGCAGAAGGGACTAAAAACAATAATCCAGCAATATGATGTTTAGAATGAATACTTTTGAAATGGGTGGACACACATAGGGCAAAGTTTGGAGAAGAATATATTGTGCTCAAGCTGATGTAAAAAACGTAGGGGTAGAAACCGTAATTTCATTTCCTAGTAGCAAGAACAATACTCAACAGTTGTTCCTAAAACTTTAAGTTCCAGTTTCTCCCCATCCCTCCCTCGCAACCCATTCCCTTTGGGAAGGCAGGCAATTCAATATAGGCCGTATCTGTGTAGCTTTGCAAATGACTTCCATAATAGTCGTGTTGCGTAAGACTATATTTCCCTCCATCCTATCCTACTCCCCATTGTTTCTAATCTCTCTTTTGATCCTGTCCTTCCCTGAGAGTTGACTTCAAATTGCTCCCTACTTCCATTGCCCTCCCTTCCATCATCCCCCCCCAAACATGTTTGTCTCCTTCTCCCCCAATTTCCTGTGTTGTAAGATAGGTTTTCATACCAAAATGATTGTAGATGTTATTCCTT
>JAQQSK010010354.1:0-12716 GCA_028658325.1 Potorous gilbertii | reverse complement strand
GAACTCTGGAATTTGGCCACAATGTTCCTAGGAGTTTCTCTTTTTGGATCTCTTTCAGGCGGTGATCGGTAGATTCCTTGAATACTTATTTTGCCCTCTGGTTCTAGAGTATCAGTGCAGTTTTCCTTGATAATTTCATGAAAGATGATGTCTAGGGTCTTTTTATGCTCATGGTTTTCAGGTAGTCCCATAATTTTTACATTGTCTCTCCTGGATCTATTTTCCAGGTCAGTTGTTTTTCCAATGAGATTTTTCACATTATCTTCCATTTTTTCATTCTTTTGGTTTTGTTTTGTGATTTCTTGGTTCCTCATAAAGTAATTAGCCTCCAGCTGTTCCATTCTAATTTTGAAAGAATTATTTTCTTCAGTGAGCTTTTGAACCTCCTTTTGCATTTGGCTAATTCTACTTTTTAAAGCATTCTTCTCCTCATTGGCTTTTTGAACCTCTTTTGCCAATTGAGTTAGCCTATTTTTCAAGGTGTTATTTTCTTCAGCATCTTTTTCAGTCTCTTTAACAAGGTATTGACCTGCTTTTTATGCTTTTCTTACATGTCTCTCTTTTCTCTTCCTATTTTTCCCTCCACCTCTCTCACTTGATTTTCAAAATCCTTTTTGAGCTCTTCCATGCCCTGAACCCATTGAATATTTATTTTGGATGTTTGGGATATAGAAGCCTTGACTTTATGTGTTTCCCTGATGGTAAGCATTGTTATTCCTCATCTGAAAGGATGGGAGGAGATATCTGGTCACCAAGAAAGTAACCTTCTATGGTCTTATTTTTTTCCCCTTTTTTGCGCATTTTTCCAGCCAGTTACTTGACTTCTGAGATTCCTCTCCACTCCGCCCCAAACTTGCCTCCAGATTCTCCCAGCTAGTGCTTGGAGTCTGAGATTCAAATGCTGCTTCCCAGCCTCAGGGTTTTTGGCAGGGACAGGGCTGCTATTCAGTGTGAGATTAAGTTCATGTGCTCAGATTGGGGCAGGGCTGCTATTCAGTGTGAGATGAAGTTTAGCTGCTCAGGTGGGGGCAGAGACCTTCAATAAGGAATCTGAGCTCCTGCCTGCTTTGGGAGCTCCTGTCCTCTGCTGTCTCCTCTGCTTCCTCCTGAAGAGCCCTGAGTTATGGAGCCACCTCACTCCCCTCTTCGCAAGCCAAAAAAGACGTTCTCACTGACCTTTGGCATCTCTGGGTGGAGGGACCTGCGTGGCCGCTGGAGATTCCATCCCTGAAGCCTGCTCGCATCTGCTCCTCTCGGTGCCACACGACCAAGGTAGGACTATGCTCTGCTCCGGGTCCAGTGTGCGATGGACATTTGGTATCAGTTTTTCTCTGGAACAGAGAACTCCTCTCTGAAAATACTTGTTCACCAAAAAAGTAACCTTCTATAATCTTATTTTTTCTCCCTTTTTGGGCATTTTCCCAGCCAGGTACTTGACTTCTGAGACTTTTATCTAGAAGTAGATGTATTCTGGAGGCCTGTAAGTTCTCACTTCCTCCAAGGTGGCACAGTCAAGGGAGAGGTGTGAGGGGTTACTCCTCTCCTGACTTCCACAGTGGTCTGGGAGCAGCCAAAACTTTTCTGCCCAGAATCTGCAATTGAATTCCTTCCCCACAACTGCCTCCAGCTCTTCTACAAGTGCTCCTCCTCACCACTGGGTGGACTCAGGGCTTAGAATCAGATCAGTGGCTCAATTCCCCCAGGGGCTTAAGGCCAAGGTCTCCACTGGCTGCCACTCTGGGTTGAGATTCAATTGGTCCTTCAATTTCCTCAGGGCCTCTAGGTGGAGGGCTCTAAATATGACAGCTGCCACTGCAGTGCCTGTTACAGGAAGTCCAGACTAGGCTCCCCTCTCCTGGGTAAAGAAGTCCTCCCACTGACCTTTGAAATTGTCTGTGGCATTTGTATGTTGAAGGGTGCCAGTGGTGCCTTGAATTCTCTTTTGGGTCCTGTCCCTGCTGCTCCGTTCTGGTCTGCACTCTGGGCTGGTCTGCCTGAGTATAATCTTTCGGGGGGAAATGGATACTTAATGAAATAGAGGACGTTCAAATACTCCTGATGAAAGATTCAGAGCTGAAAATTTTATATTGAAACACAAGACTCAACAGAAGAATAAAAAGGTAAACATGAAAGAGTAATCCTTAGGAGCTTGATAAATTGTAATTGTTTGCATTCCTACATGATAGGATGTTACATGTAACTTCTAAGAACTTTATCCTTATTAGGGCAGTTAGAAAGAGTCTACACTGCCAGAGGGTATAAGTATGAGTCAATTTTGTTGAGATGATCTCAAAAAATGAAGGGATGGGAAAGAAAAGAGATGAAGAGAAGAGTGAGACAATTAAAGGATGCAGTGGAATAAAGGGGAAGGAAGAGGCTGAATGGAAAAACAATTCTCACATACAAGAAGTGTTCAAGGAAGAGTTTTTACAGTGAAGGGTAAATGTGGAGTGGCATGGCAGGCAGTGCTTCAACATCACTTTCACTGACACTGATTCAGAGATAGAAGAATATATAGACAGACTTGGGACTCTGTTTATATATTCTATCTTGCCAGACAGGGAAATAGAAGAGTAAGTTAATAAGTGAAAGGGGTGAGTGGGTGGGGGATGACAAAAGGGAGAGGAGGATAAGGGAGGTAACTGTGAGAAGGAAACCACACTTTTGAGAAAAGACTGAATAAAAAGAAAAAGAGAAGGATCAAGAAAAGAAAATACGATGGAGGGAAATATGCAGTTAATGATCATAGCTGTGAACATGAATGGGATGAGCTCACCCATGAAATGAAGCAGTTAGCAGACTGGGTTAGAAATTAAAATTCAACAGTATGTTGTTTACAAGAAATTCACTTGAATTAGAAAGACAGATTTAAAATAAGAGTCTGGAGCAGAATTAAGTATACTTCCATAAAAGTGAAAAAGGAAGGGATGGCAACTGTGGTCTCAGACAAAACAAAAGCAAAGATATACTTAATTAAAAGAGATAATCAGGGAAACTACATTTTGCTAATAGGTACCACAGAGAATGAAGCAATATCAAAATTTTTATATCAAGTTTCTCTGATACAGGCCCCGTTTCTCAAACATATAGTCAACTCAGTTATATATATATGTGTGTGTGTGTGTGTGTGTGTATGTATGTATGTATATTTATGTATATGCATATATATGCCATTCCCCTATTGATAAATGGTAAAAAGGATATGAATAGGAAGTTTACAGAAGAAGAAATCAAAGTTACCTTCATAAGAATATGAAAAAATGCTCTAAACCTCTATTGATTAGAGAAATGTAAATTAAAACAACTCTATGGTACTGCCTTACACCTATCATAAATGACAAATCCTGGTGGGCATAAAGGAAAATGAACTGTTGGTATAGCTGTGAAGTAGTCCAACCATTTTGGATAACAATTTGGAACTATTCCCAAAGGGCTATAAAACTGAGCATACCCTTTGAACAAACAATGCTGTTACTAGGACTATAATGCAGAGATCAAAGGAAAAAGAAAGGGCCTTATATCTATAAAAATGTTTATAGCAACTTTTTTGTGGTAGCAAAGAATTGGAAATTGAGGGAATGCTCATCAACTGGAGAATGGCTGAACAAGTTGTGGCATATGATTGCAAATGGAGTACTGTTGTGATATAAGAAATGACAAGGGAAGGGTGGTTTCAAGGGAAGAAAAGGAACACTGCAAGACTTATATGAACTGATGCAAAGCAGAGTGAGAAGAATGAAGAGATCACAGTAACAGGACAATGTTGCCATGATGATCAATGATATGAAATGGCTTGGCTACTCTGATCAATACAATAATCCAAAAAAATTCCAAAGGACTCATGTTGAAAATACCATCTGCTTTGAGGGAGAGAACTGATGAACTCTAAGTACAAATTGAAGTATAACTTTCTCACTTTCTTTATTTTTCATTTTTTTGTAATGTGGCTAGTGGAAACATGTTTCACATGATTTTTACATGATTTCGGATATGCAATTGATATATTGCTTGCTTTCTCAGTGAGTGGGAGAGGAGTGAGAGGGAAGAAGAGAATTTGGAACTCAAAATTTAATAAAAAAAGAACATTCAAACATAACAGTTAACCAATAAAACACTCATCAAAATATAAATACAACAATTCAAAGGTGAAATAAGCTGCTTGGTCACAGATTAAATAACTTTCCATTATTTGTACACTTTTAGAATTGAATAAAGGGTAGAAAAATGTTTTTTTTAAAGAAAATCTGAAGGTACTCATACCTATCTTCTGTTTTTCTATAAGAGTGGCTCTCATAGAAGAATGTTTTATGAAGAAAAGTTGTGGCTGACAAGAGAACTGATCTTTATAAGGGTAAGATAAACCAGTTGGAGGTAGGTGAACTGTGAACGTTTTAGGGTAGGAAGGATTCTCAGGCGCAATGCAGGATTCTCTAGCTAGGTCCTGTCCTTATTGCTAATGACAGGAAAATCTCTAGAGTGGGCCTGTTATCTGTGGATGCCAATTCTGACACCCAACAATTGCATTAATAGTGCAAAATTAGATCTGATTCAATGTGATCTCCTGTGATGATTCCAAGTTGGGAAATAGCACCTTTATGCAAAACTGTTCTTAGCTAATCTTTCCCTACTTGTTTTCACAAGGCAAATGTAGTGTTCAAATGTGGGGCATTTAAAAAAAATGGAAGAAAATTGTCTGTTCTTCTGTCTGTTGGAATTTTTTTAGATTAGATTTTGATGTGAAACACCTAGAATTCTGTGAAGACTTGTCAGTGTGTGGGGGCTGCTTGATTTTTATTTCATCATCATCATGGTGCCCATTTCCCTAGTACTTTAAAGTTTTCCATGTACTTTTTCCACCACATCTTTGTGAGGAAGGAAGTGGAAGTATTACTGCCAGTCATGTGAAACTGAGTCTATCAATTGACTTTTCTCAGCCTCATTTCCCTCATTTGTAACTTAACAAGACTATTATGGGGATCAAGTGAGATAATGAAGTGAAGTACTTGTAGGAAATGCTTTGCAAACTTTAAAGCATATTATAAATGCAACTTATTAATAAACCCACTTGGTAAATGGGAAGACTATGTCCCAGAAAGATGAAGTTAACTGATCACACAATGAGGAAATGTCAGAGCTGGGATTCAGTCTCAAGTCTCCCAGCTTTGCACTATCCCAAACGACTACAGCTAGGAGGAACCTTAGAGATGATCTAGTTAAACTCTCTCATTCTTCAGAGAGGGAAATTGAGGCTCTAAGAAGGGGAGTAATTCAAGTATTGTGTATTAGTGTAGTGAAGTAAAATGATGGATGGAGAGTCAGAAGGGCAGACTATATTCAGTTTAATAGTAGTGTAGTAAAAGTGCTTTGCAAGTTAAATGAAAGAAAAAGAATTTATTAAAAGCATCAACTGTGAGGATACAAATACAAAAGTCAAAACAGTCTTTGCTCTCAAAGAACTTGAGCTGTAATAGGGGGAAGCAATACATATAATAAGGTGGTTACAAGGGGAGTTTTGGTTGGGGTAAGTGATGCTCTAAGTGGCTATTGTCATCTCCTTTCCAGAAGCACTGGGAGCATTGATTTGATAGCTGATCTTAGAGCAAGAGGTTGAAAATGGAGAGGGAAAGGATAGGTTGGGAGAAGGGGAGGGATGCTACTCACCTATATCCGGCAAAATGCCTGGGGGAGATGTCTGATAGAGTGAGTTCTGCGTGTTGATTAGATACAGTAAGTTGGATGAGTTGTACTCATTCATTCACTCCCTCCCCTACCAATCAGGACAGCTCAGCCCCAGAGTGGAGTTTCAAAGCTGAGGAGATAATTCTAAGGAGGGACAGAGATCTAATTTGGAGGATGCTTGTTCCAGATGAGTAGAAGGAGGATGGCAAGCTGACTGAGTGGACGGCTAGAAGGTGTATTTATTTCAATGATTCTGCAGGCTCATCATATTGAGTAGATCTTAACTCATTTCATGTGATTTTTGTGCTTATCTTTCTGTAAATCCTCCATACAGCGTAAATCCTTCCAACAGACAAAAGAACAGATAATTTTCTTCCATTTTTTTTAAAGGTTCACCATTCTCAAGGGCTAGCTACCCTTCATTCTCCCAATGCTAGAGACCCATCTCTTTAGAGGCAGTGTGGTGGAGTGGGAAAAGGAATGGTTTGGGAATCAGAGGACTGGCTTCAAGTCTTGGCTCTGATAGTACCTGGATGACCTTAGATAAATCACTTCACCTCTATGGCCTTTAAGTTTCTCATCTGTAAAATTAAGGGCGTTTGGACTCAATAATCTCTAAGGTCCCTTTCAGCTCTAAATCTTTTAAAAATTACATATCCATGATGATATCTTTCATAATGCTTCCCATATACAAATTATGATTGGTAATATATTGCTCACATCTACAATATTTCACTCTATTTATCTTTGGATCACTTATTATTGTGATTCTTCAGAGATTGTAGTATCGCATACCTCCATATACCATTACTTCAGGGCTGCTCATCAATCTCTGGTATCCATTTATTACCCAACTCTCCTGTGGTTCCAAGAAACTGTGGCATGTAGCATACACAATAGCCACACACCAGTAAAACCACTTCAGCAGATGGTTAGACCAGGTTGAGATCTCAAATATGTCAGTTGGGGGATGTCTATTCAAATCATGTGAAAACTTCATCTGGCAGAAAGGGTGGGTGAGAACGATTTGTTACAATGGTCATGAGGGCAGCTAAAGCAGATGTTGTGAAGTACCCTGAGCTTGGTCAGATATCAAAGATGGTCATCCACTGCATGTTGGGTCATTATAAATCATCTTGATTTTTGTCTGATCACTGGACTTTGAGTACTCTAGAAGAGAAAGTGAGACTGACAACTTTGTGCAATTCTACTTCCCTTAAATCCAATTCATATGCAAGTCAAGCCATTACCCATGATGTCACTGGTTCTTTTCAAAATGAAAGATGAACAATATACCTTCACTTGGGAAATAGCTCTGCTTTGCCATTTTCAAGGTATCTGTGATTTCATAAGGCTGTGGAAAAGCCCTCCAACCAAGCGGATCTTATCTACATCTAGTCATTAGCACTTCAACTCCACAAACATTTAAATGTGAATTGTATGAAAGCTTACCATAAAGCTAGGTTAATAAAAATCAAAACAAATATGAAAAAGTCCCTGCCCTTTAGGAGCTTATGTCTGGCTGGGAAAAAGGGTATCACATGAGAACATATAAAAATGTACAAGGTGATTTGACAGGAAGAGAACATTAACATCTAGCAGGCTCAGAACAGGTTCTATGTAGTATGTGGCACCACAACTGCTCCTCAAAGGCACTTAAGAATTCTAAGCGGTAAAGGTAAGGAAGGAGTGTAATTCACACATGGGGGAGACAGTCAATGCAAAGGCATAGTGGTAGGAGGCAGGAGATTAATTCCAAACTACTGTAGCTATCGGCCAGATGCAGCATTGGGACACGCAGAGGAGGGTAATGTGAAATAAATCTGGAAAGGCAGACTGGAGTCATTGTAGAGGGATTTAAATGCTAGACTGATGATAATGTATTTTATCACGTGAGCAAGATAAGTTTTGAGCACAGAGTTACAAGATCAGACTGGGCCTCAGGGAGATTATTTTGGCAGCTGTGTAGAAAATGAATCAGTGAAGAGAGAGACAGGAAGTAGGAAGACACATGAGGATACCATTGTATTAGACCAGGCAAGAGGTGATATAATCCTGAATGAGCAAGGTAGCTATATCAGGAGAGAAAAGCAGCTGGATATGGCATCTAATAGATGCAGAATTGGCAAGAATTGGTGAACTGATTGGATGTACAGGGTGAGAGGAAGGGGAATGATCAAGGATGACCTTAAGGTTATAAATATGTGTGACTAGAAGGATGATGATGCCCTTGATAGGAATAGGGAAGTTTGGAGGAGGAGAATTAGGGAAAAGATAATGCGTTTAGTTTTGGAAATGGTAAGCTTGGGAGCTGGGGAGACATCTCTAAGTGGACATATTAGGTAGGGAGTTTGATGATTTCAGATTGAAGTTTGGGATGGCAGGAAGCTGAGCTCATTGGATGGCAAAGTAGGAGTGGGGAGAGAAACTTGCATATTGATAAAGGTTCTTAGAAGCTAATTCCTTCTTTGTTTTTTTGCACACCTTTTAGGAACTTGTTTTGTTTTTTCTTTTTGTTATTATTGTTAATTCTTTGGAAGTATACTACTTGCAGGGGCCAGAAGATCTTAGAGAAAGCAAAGATAATTCTGACATTTCCACGAGAAATTTTCTATTTGGGGATAATGAATTACAGATAAAATTATCATACAGAAACCCTCAAGATTAAACTCAGTCTATCTGTCAGAAGAAAGGGGTCTAGGGGTGCCAGTCAATACTCAAATTATATTGGATATGATCATTCCTATGGGTAGGTTAGGTAGATATAGGTCATGAAATTAGACAACACTGATAAACTGGGACACCAGGACCTTTGAGGAGACATCATTGTTTATTGAAATTCCTGAGCACAAGGAGACATAGTTTGCAGATGAGAGGAGACTATGAAATAGATCCTAGACTTCTGGAGAATAATGGAAGAGTTATCCAAAGGTGGCAGATGACAATAGTAAGAATATGCACAGGGTGGCATAAATGGAGTGAATCTCAAAAGAGGTTCTTAACTAGGAGTTCTTCACCTGGGCTACATGAACTTGGCTTTTTTAAATATTATGGTGGCTGCATTCCAATATAATTGAGTTCCTTTGTAATCATGTGTATTTTATTTTAAAAGTATTCTTCTGAGGAGTCCATGCCCTTCATCATACCTCCAAAGAAATCTGTGAAAAATTAAGAACTTTTGACCTAGATGTGACAAGACACTAGCCTCTTCTGCCTCCACATCATTGTTCCTGATGAATACCCAATACTAGACAGCCACACTGTGTGATGGCTGACTGATAGACTTAGCTCTTCTCAGCACTGCAAGACCTAAGGCAACTCCGAAGGACTCATGATGGAAAATGCTATTTACATCCTGAGAAAGAACTATGGAGACTGAATGCAGATTGCAGCATACTATTGACTCTTTTTGTTTTATTTTGTTTTTCTCTTTCTCATGTTTCCTCCCATTCATTCTAATTCTTCTGTACAACATGATTAATGTAAAAATGTGTTTAACAAGAATGTATATGTAGAGCCTATAGCAGATTGCATACTACCATGGGGAGGGGTGAGGGGAAGGAGGCAGAGAAAATTTAAAACTAATGGAAATAAATGTTGAGAACTAAAAATAAATTAATTACAAATTTTTTTTAAAAAGTAGCCAATACTAGAAAAGGTGACTAGACCTGTCATGTCTTCCAGAAAGAAACAGGTTTTTTTTAAAAAATCATTTGGTTTCAGTTTTCAATAATCACTTCCATATGTTTTAAATTTTTCTTCCCCTCCCCTCCTCCTCCATCCCTAAGACAGCATGCAATTTTATATGGTTTCAACACATATATTCTTATTAAACACATTTTAATGTGCATAGAAAAATTAAGACGAATGAGAGAAAGGATGAGTAAAACTAAACAAAACCAAGCGTAACACAAGAGAAAATATTCTGTTTCATTCTGCATTCTGATTTATAATTCTTTCTCTCAATGTGGATGGCATTTTTGCCTCAAGAGTCCTTTGGAAATGTTTTAGGTCCTTGCATTGCTATGAAGGGCTATATCTATCAGAAATAGTCCTCATGCATGGTGGCTATTACAATATACAAGTTCTTCTGGTTCTGCTCATTTGACTCAGCATCAGTTCATATAAGTCTTTCCAGGTTTTTCTGAAGTCTGCCTGTTGGTCATTTCTTATAGTCCAATAGTATTCTGTTATGTTCATATACCACAACTTGTTCAACTATTCCTCAATTGATGTGTGTCCCTTCAATTTGAAGTTCCTGGCCTCCACAGAAAAGAGCTACTATAAATATTTTTGTATATGTGGGTTCTTTTCTCATTTTTTATGATCTCTTTGGAGTGTAACCCTAGAAGTGATATTTCTGAGTCAAAGGGTATGCCCATTTTATAGCCCTTTGGGCATATCTCCAAATTGCTCTCCAGAATGGTTGGATCAGCTCACAGCTCCACCAACAATGCATTAGTGTTTCAATTTTCCCACATCTTCTCCAACATTTATCATCTTCCTCTTTTGTCATGTTAGCCAGTCTGATAGGTGTGATGTGGTACCTCACTTTGATTTGCATTTCTCTAATCAATAGTGATTTAGATAATTTTTCATATGATTATAGATAATTTTAATTTCTTCCTCTGAAAACTGCCAAAACAGGTTTTTTTAAGTGTAGAAAGAAAAAAAAACATCAGAGGAAAGGTCTAGGATGAATGCAAACTTGACAATAATATGCAACAATATAGATTGATGATATAGAACAGTTCTTCCAGACTATACATTGTAATAGGAGCTTAGAAGAGGACAGAGAAGAGTTGGAAAGAGCCAAATCTGAGAAATAGGAGAGTGAGAAGAGAACAGGGAAAGGACACTGTCATTTCACCAGAAGGTAATATATGGGGAAGAAGAGGTGGGAGACTGCTAGTCATAGGATGGGGAAATTATCAGTTGACCACCCTATCCAGTGAAGATAAGAAATGTATTTCCCTCTGCTTATGGATCCTTTCCTTCATCACCACTCATTCTGCCCCACCTTTTTCAGTTTCTGTTTATGAGTTGTCTTCCTCCATTAAAATCAATTAGGATTTAAGCTCTTTGAGGGGAGGAGGTTTTTAACTTAAATTTGTATCCCTAGCACTTAGTATAGTACCTTGCTTATAATAAGAACTTAAAGTCTCTCCCTCTCTCTTTCTCTCTCTCTCTCTCTCTCTCTCTCTCTCTCTCTCTCTCTCCCCCTTCTCTCTCTCCTCCTTTCCTCCCCAACCTCCTACCATCCCTCCCCTTCTTTCTTTGTTCTCCTTCTCCCAACTTCTTTCTCCCTTTCTCCCTCCCTCTCTCTTCCTCTATCCCCCTTGCCTTTTTCCCCTATTCTCTCTAGGTAGGAGAGAGACCCCTCCACCTAGATAGAGGATAAAGAAGAAGTATATATTGAGAGGAAACAAGGTAGGGCAAATTGGGTATTTCTAGTTTTAGAGTCTAGAGGGACCTCAGAGGTAATCTGGTGCAGAGGGATCCAATGTCAGTGTAATTATATTAAAATGTATTTGGGAATATTTAACAACACAAGAATACAATAAAACATAGATAATGTTAATTTGTGGCTTTCTAAGTCATCCTGCAGAGATCCTTATGTACAGATTAGTAGCCCCCACTTCTATTTGAATTTGACCTCTGATCTAGTCCTGATTTTATGGTTAAGGAAACTATATTGAGAGGTTAAGTGATAGGAAATGTCCAAAGTGGGGTATGAACCCAAATCCTCTGACTCTATGTACAACACTGTCTCTACGGTACCCCACTGCCTACTTAATATACTGCAGTCAGATTACTGTCATCATAGCTCCTCCTTGCCCCTTCTCTTCTACCAACCTCTGGAACTTCCTGTTCCTCCCATTTCCTCCTACTTTGCTGAAATGATGGATATGTCCCTTAAATTGTTGTACCTTCTAATTTTCCTGGCCCTGGAACAAAGATAGCCCTCTTCCATGATGTTATATGAATTTGCTCTCATTAATCATCTCTTCAATAACACATTCTAGAATTTTGTCAGGAAGAGAAGGCAAGTTCTAGGTCTTATATTTGCAGGCTTCTTCCTCTCCCCTTCGGAAATGGGAACAACATTTGTCCCACTCCAGTTCCATGGTGGTACTCAGGTTCTGAGTGATCTCTTAAAATATCAGACCAGCCATCATATTGGCCAGGATGTTCAGTAGTCAAGGATATAGCTCTTCTCAATCTGAAGGCTTGAATTCATTGCAAAATAGATCTAGGTCCTCACTTACTATCTTCTTACTCATCTTGGGTATCAACTACCATGAGCTATTTCTGTTCTGTTCTTTCCAATTTAAAGACTGTTCTCCTTGGCAGCAAAAAACCAAACACAAAATAAGAGCTTAGCAACTCTATTCTTGCATTCTTTTATTCTTATCATCCTGTCCACCTGAGTAGATATTATATCCCTTCTTTACTTCTTTTTTCCTAGATGTAGTTTTTTTTGTTTGTTTTTTATATTCCCTTTTTAGGAAGTCTTTTGATTGCCTCATCCTGGAGTGGTGGGAATTACATACTCAACTTCTGGTTGGGTGGGGATATCTGAAACAGGTTACTGGTAGTCAAAGTTCCATTATCTGGATGTTTGATGATAGCTGATGACTGTTTTTATTTCTTTCAGAGGATTTGGTAAAGAAGGATAAAGTATGTAATGCTTTCGTGCATGACATTAGAATCAAGGGCAATGAAGTTGCCAAATATAGTCTTGAAGCAGGGTTGAGACTGGAGCTGCATCCTGTTGGGTCCATTCCTGGCAAAGAGAGAAGTAGGTACTAGGACAAGGAATTAGGTGTCAGCTGCAGCCCTCATCCACCAAGACCCTGGTTGTCACAGAAGGATGAGATGCTCTTGTTTCCCCAGCTGGAGTCTGTAAGAATATAGAGGTCAGTAAGACCTGCATATGTGGGAAGAGTGTCCTCCCAATGTAGGGCTCTTAGGACTGATTTAATGGAGCAAAATGCAGCCTTAAGAGCTCTTTTCTTTTTTTTTTTTTTTTTTTT
>JAQQSK010010353.1:0-12717 GCA_028658325.1 Potorous gilbertii | reverse complement strand
TAGACTGATCCTGAGAGATTACAGTAGATATATCCATGAATCAGTAAGTGGACATGTACTTATTAGGAGATAGGAATAAAAAGTAAAAAGTTGTTGCCATCAAGAGACTCATATTCTCTCATTTCTTTCTTCCTAGAAGCTATGCTTAACTTAATGAAACAAGACATTAAGTTTCTTGGTTGCTCCATCATACTATTGATGAATATTGAGTTTCTAGTCCACTAAAATCCTTAAATATTTATCTTTACTATTTTGTATTCAAGAAAATTTTTGAACCCAAATATAACTTTATAATTATCTTTAATTTAGTATTATTTAGTTTAGCCCAATTTTCTAATCTGTCAAAATGTTTTTGAATTTTAATTTATCTGGTGTAGTATTCCTCCTAGATTTATGTCATTTGACAATTTATCTGGTGTAGTATTCCTCCTAGATTTATGTCATTTGACAATTTGATCATATACATTATCTGTAACTTTATTCAAGGCATTGATAAAGATGTTAAATTACACAGGCTGAAAGACTACCCCTTGGAACACTCCAAATTGATAGACTATTAACCACTTGTCTTGAGTACAACCATTTAACTATTTCTGAATATTGTGCTATCATCTAGTCTGTATCTGTCTTTCGTTTTGTTTTTTTTTTACAAGATACAAAAGTATCTTGAGGACTTTAAAATTCTAGGTAACTATATTGATGGTTTACCTCTTATTGACTAGCTTAGTAAAGCCTATTTGCCTCCCACCCAGAAGGAAGTAAAGTTAGTCTAGCAAGAATCCATATTATTCTTTGCAATTTATCCTTCCTTTTATAAATGTTTACTTACTGTTCCCACAATAAAAAAAAGCTAACATTTATAGGGTACTTAAAATTCATCAAAGCAAAGTCAAGATCACTGGCCTTCTAGACTTCTTCCTTTTCTTTTTTTTTTGTGTAACAGAGTGGTCCTGAAAACAGTCAGAATCATTGTAATCTGTTCCTGAAGCAGGAATCCAGAGCAGGTGAAAGAAGTATTTCTTAAGGCAGCCTTTCGACCACCCTATACTCCATCCATATCTCTTTAGCATGCCATATAGAAACTGTGAAACATTGCTAATCAATCAATGACTTTTGTATGCCAACCCTATATCTCACTGGTCACTCATTCGAGTAGATCCTGTCTGTCAGTTTCATTGAGACCTCAAGTTCATGACTGAAGAAATAATTTTTTAGTTAAATCCTGGGGAAATCAAGAAATAATGGACATAGGTATAAAACAATGCAATATCTCACTTACTTTTCAGTTGCAACAGCTTTCAGGGTAGTCTATTTTCTCCTTTTTTTCTGTCTTCCTAACTGGAGGTAGAGAGGGTAAATGGGGGAACCAATCAGTAAGTTCATTTGCTTAATATATACTTCCTATCTTTGCACATCCTAGTTTCAGGGGATTGTAATAGTCATTCATGATGGTTAACTCATGAACAGGTGCTGCAGCTTGAATAAGTTCCAACATTTCTCACTGTACAGGGCAGTGTGTCATGGTTACCATGTGTTGAACACCCTTGAGCCACTTTTTGTTTTCTTTCTGATGTCCCCATACTTCCTAGCCATAGTTACTCATCTCACTTCCTGGCAGTATTTGATTCACAAGTGTGTACCTCTGAAGTCTAAGAGATCAGGGAGCTCATTAGCCCAGAGCTTCCATATAAGAATTGGCCATGTCTCTGTTCCATCTCCCCTCCTCCTTTTTTTTCCAAAACCCACATGCCACCACTATGCATCACATTCATGTCAGTGCCTCTGACAGTAAGCATCTTGTCAGATAGGGCAGTGAAATATATTCAGTGATATTGAAATATCAAAGCATCTGAGATGACTCTCTTTGCATCTGAACATCATGAATTCGTCCTTCTCTATTTATGTGGTGGCCCCTCGATGACATGATCTTTTAACATGCACTGTTGGAGGCTCAGCAATCAAGACCATCTACTCCTTTGGTTCCTGAGGATACTGTTCTTTTGAGACTTGAAACGATAAAAAGAATTGGAATGCCTTCTTGTTATCTCATTTCTTGTCTGTAAACTCAATATTAGTCTTTTGTGTTCTGAATTTTCTAGGTCAAAGATCATTCTCCTTTGCTATGAAAGGAATAGGAATAAGGAATTGATTTATGATTTTATTGGTGTAGAAAACTCTAGAATGAAGTAACTCTACCAATGCTGGTGAATATCTCTTTATGTGGTGTTAGAAAATTGCTTAGGGCACTGAGAGATAAAGACTTGTCCATGGTTACATAGTCAGTGTGTGGCAGAAAAAAAAGAAACAAAGTAAAATTTGATAAAAACAATGAATGAATGAATGAATGAAGCATGGACTAAGGACCTACAGGGGACAAAGTAGTGGGAATACAAACATAAAAGCATGACAGTCCCTGATCTTAAGGAGATTGCCTTCCATTGATCATCTTTACCTTTCCTCTGTGGTCAATTATTTTCATCCCTTTGTTCTAGTCTTACTTTGAACCTTAATAAATCTTTGAAAAACCCCACTCTTTTGTACATAGCTGTTCTTGCCATTCTCAGTTTATTTGGAACTTTGCAACTCCTAACACTCTTCCCATGGTTGTGCCAAGCTTTTGTGCCATCCTCTGTTGCCTGTCCTTGCTTTAAAGTTTTCAAAGCAGAAGTCAAAGTCATTGACATTAAGTTTGTAGATTTCATTCTCTTCTCTTTTAGTGTAATGAGGTGTTCCTGACCCCTATCAGGATCATTGGGACTTGTTCTTGAGGCAAATACTATACTTCTATGTGTATTTTTTTACCTTTCTGGTTGCTTGGTTAGTTCCCTGTCTAGTCACATCAGTCTTTTTAGTTAGTCTTCCCTTACTTTTTCTCCTTATCAGAACCATTTCTCTTTATGTCCTCAGAGTTTTATTCATGAAAACTTCCTATTTCTCATTGACTTACTTTCCCTATGTAATTCTAGTCCATGGGTTCCTAACAATCCTCTTTTTTTGAATCACTTGGAATCTGTTCTCTGAAAACGTAGGATGTATATTAGATTATAGTGACTTTTCTTTCCTCCGTTCCATGTTTTCCCTTTTGTTTATCTTTCTGATACCCTTATCCAAAACTGAAAGAAGTATATTGAAGTATTCTGTCACTATTGTGTTACTATAGCTTCTTGAAGTTCAGAAAATATTCCCTTTATGAACTTGGATGGTAAGTCATTTTCAGCATATATGTTAATATTGATATTGATTTATTGTTTAGGGTTCCTATTAGCATAACATAGTTTCCTGGTTTATCCATTTTAATTTTTAAGTGTTTGTTTTTGCTTTGTCTTAATTGTTGTTGTTGTTCAGTTGTTTTAGTTGTGTCCATCCAACTCTTTGTGACCTCATGTGGAATTTTCTTGGCAAGATAGTACAGTGGTTTGACATTTCCTTCTCCAGCTCATTTTTTTTAACAGAGGAGTCAAACTAGCTAAGTGACTTTCCCTGAGTCATACAGCTGGTAAGTATCTGAGGTTAGATTTAAATTCAGAGAGTCTTGCTGAATCTAGCCCTGCCACTCTCTTTACCGTACCACTTAGCAGCAACTCCCCTCCCCCTGCAAAAGCAGTAGAATAGTCTTCATGCTATTCAGTCTTGTCTGATTCTTTGTGACCCTGCAGTCCATGCTGTCAATGGGGTTTTCTTGGTATTACGTTCCTTCAATCACTTCAATCTTTTTTTTTTGAGGTGGCACTGTTCTAATTGACTCTCTTTTCCTTACCCTGATACACTTTTTAACTTATTTGCAGTTTGCCATTTCTTTTTTCAGTGGTTTAAGGCAAACAGAGGTTAAATGACTTGCCCAAGGTCACACAACATTTTCTGATAGCATGGTGGCAACTCCTGCTTTTCTGGATTCACCTGATACGCAGTGATTTTTTTTTTAACCAGCCCTTCAGTTTAATTTTGTCTATCTTTGTTTTAAAAATATATTTCTTAAGCTTTTACAGTACAAGGGAAGAGGGAGCAGGTGAGAGGGAATCAGTGAACCTTACTCTCATCAGGGAATAACATGCACACTTAACTGAGTATGGAAATCTATTTTACCCTACTGGAAAGTAGGAAGGAAGGTGATAAGGGCTGGGGAGTAATAGAAGGGAGGGCAGATTAGAGGAGGAGGCAATCAGAAGCAAATACTTTTGAGGAGGGACAGGGTCAAAGGAAAGAATAGAATAAATGGGCAGGTGGGATAGGATGGAGGGAAATAAAGTCTTTCACAACATGACTATTATGGAAGTGTTTTGCATGACTGCATGTGTACAAACTATAGCAAATTGCTTGCCTTCTCAGTAAGGGTGGGTGGGAAGGGTGGAAGGAAGAGAATTTGGAAGCCAAGATTTAAAAATCAATGTTGAAAATTGCTTTTACTTGTAAATAAGATATACAGGCAAAGAGGTTTAGAAATCTATCTTGCCCTACAGGAAAATGGAAGGAAATGGGATGAAGGGGTGATAGACAAGAGGGTAGATTGAGGAAAGGGGTAATTAGAACTGATGTTGTCTTGGGTTTGAGCAGGGGCAAGATAGGCTGAAAATCTGGAACTCAAAATCCTGTGGAAGGGAATGTTGAAAACTAAAAATAAATCAAGTAAAAAAGTCAATAAAATGTACTTCTTGTAAGTCACAGATTATATATGCTTTTGTTTTCTTGTCTAATCTACCTTTTTTCATTTCACTGAGTTGTTTAATACATTCCCAATTAAAGTTATAAGTTAGGTTTATATTTTCTTCCATGTATCTTTAATTTTTTTGTTATGATTTTCCCTGCCTCATTTGCTGTAAACACACTATTATGTTCCTTCGGTCACTTTAATCTTTTTTTTTTAAGGTGGCACTGTTCCCATTAACTCTCTTTTCCTTACCCTGATCCTCTTTTCTAATTTATTACCTTTTTCCTTTAGGGTTTTATTTATTAGTTCCGCTCTCCTACTTTTATTTGGCTATATATTTCTTCTTCCTCTTTTTTCCTCTTAGTTATTTGGATAGAATTCCCTTTCCTCTCCCCCCCTTTAATTATTCCTATTTGTTAGTTTTTTTTAATTTCATTTTTGGTGCCCCCTTCCAAAAAGAACTCTTTTCCTCTCTTGATCATATATCTTCTCTTTTTTGTTTACTCTAGACTCACTCTCTGATTCTTGGTCCCTATAATCCACTGGCCTTTCCCCTTTGTCTGTATTCTTCATACAATCAAAACTTCAAATATATCCATTCTAATATCTGCTCTCTAGTTACTTTCTGCCACTGCCTTGTAGGACTTACCTCATTCATTCCCTTTTTTCATTGTGCCTTATTCTCAGAAAAATGTTTATTATTGCAGGTATCAGAGAATGTATTGCCCCATGGTAGGGTACCGCCCCCCTCCCCCATCTATACTCTCTCTTGTTGATTTTATTTTCTACAATTTCCCGGCAGTCTCTTTTTTTGTTCATGTTCTCCCACACTTCCAGCTCCCAATTGACCCTAATTTTCCCTCTCTCAGGACAAGTAGACTTTTCAGGTCCCTTATCCTCCTGGCCTCCTGCAGCATAAGATCCTCATCTCTCCTTACTCCATACTCCTCATTCATCAGTAGAAACCTCTCTCATCACTAAAGTAAGTTCTGCCTCGTTCTCTATCCCTTTCAATCTTTCCCTTGTTCTCCAAACCCACTCCCATATAGGCACTCCTTCTAAGACCACAGAGTTTGCATTTCCTTTATTTGCTAGCACTTGATTAGACTCTGGTGCATCAGCTAGTTTTCTCTATCGACCTGCTCTCCTCCTCTTTTTCATGTATCCTTTCCTGTTAAAATGTAGCACCACAAAAGAAGCATTCATTTGTTGACAAGATGTCACTGGTTATTTTTTCCAATACCCTCCGCTCACCCGCTTCACTGTTACCTCTACTAGGTTTCCACCTCTGTCTCCTTGAGTACATTTAGAAAGAAATCTCTTCCTGGTCTTTCTGTTTTCACCCTGTTGCTATTGCCATCTGCTCTTATTCACTCCTGCATTTCTACTTGAGGTTTTCAAGAAGCAAATGATTTCTTTAATTCTTGTTTTCTTTCTAAAAATATTTCAAATTCTTCTCTATTATTAAATGTCCACCTTTTATTTTGTATAATTAAGCCCAGATTCCCAGGATAAGTTATTTGAACTATATCCTGAGCTCCAGTAGGCTTTAGAACACATCATTCCTTTTCTTCTTTCTTTTTCTAATGGGTATAGAATAGTCCTGAATTATTTGTATATCTAATTGAGTGCAATAAATATCTGCTAAGCTTTAAAATTAATAAAAAGACAATCTCTACCCTCAAGGAGCTTACATCTTAAAGGGGTAGATGATAGATAAAAGGAGTAAGGAAAGTAGGGGTGAGGAACTTCAGCAGGTAACTGGTACAGTGACATCTTTCTTTGTGGAATTGAAACCAGGCAGGGCAGCAGATGCAAAGAAGAGTGAGAGGAGAGTCCCCACATGCTCAATATCCTGTTCTGGTGACTTGTCCCACTCCCTCTGCTTCTTTGTTCTCTGGCTTGGCACCAATAGTTCAGAGCCTGCTTTTCTTGTCATCAGCAATTCAGAACTACTGGCAGTTCTGAACTTTGCAGCCTTGGTACCTCAAGGTTTTAGCCTGTGGCATGCTTTTACTCCTGAAGAAAAGTGGCTAAGATGACAATAAGGTCTAAGGAAACTTCCATACCCTTGAACCTGGCCTCTATAGCACTGAAAAGGAGGGGAGACCAAGATATAGGGGTCAATTTTGACATGACCTATCTTGTGTCCTTATGTCTATTGGTGCAGCCTCACTGCCAGTAGCATGGGAGATGTCAGGGATGCTGTCAGGGATAGTGTCACTTCCTATTTTTTAAATATTCTTTTGGATTTTGGATGTCACAGACCATGGAAAAAGTTGAAGCTTTATTTTTGATGCATAATTTCTGTTTTGGAGACATTTGAGAGGTAATGGGGATTGGGAAAAATAACTAGTTTGCCATCTTGTTGTTCACATTATCTAGAAGTCTGACTTTCCTCTATGATTTTCACATTTTCCCCATCATTCTAATTATTTCTACTCTTGAAAGTATTTCCTTCTTGTTTGTGAGAATAAGCTGTCAAAAGATTAAATTACCATTAAAGAAAGTCAGAGTTATTAGTTTTTCTACTTTCACTAAAGAAAAAGCTCCTATAAATGTCTAGATAATTGAAGTTCCCTGTTACTATTGTTTCAGATAAATGAACTGCTTACTAAACTTTTACAGTAATTCTTCTTTTTTCCCACATTGTCTGCATTCTTACTGCTATATAAGAGTGAGAATATTTCTTCAATTTCTTCTTCTATCCTTCTTTTACCAAATAATCTCCATAATTCTTTCACACTGTGATTCCTTGATTTCCTCACATAAGTGTATCTCTTAATATACAATATAACTGTGCTCTTATTTTACCTATTCAATCTCTTCTGAGCAAAGTACATATGCCCTTATGCAGCTATGTTTTGGTGATGATTCACATCCCAATATGAGGGCAAATTTGCCTCCTTGCAATTAAGAGTTTCTGTCTGTCCTATTTATTAATCATATATTGGCATTTAAAAATGATATTTCTCCCTGTGCATCTCCTGAGAAGAGTGAGGGCAGTGTAACTGAACTGAGGATTCCGTATTGCTAATATAAGGAATGAGGAATTGGGGACCTGGTTCTCTATGCATGTAGAATCATTGGACAAACTCATCAAATCTGTTAAGGTTATTAAGTAACATCAGCATGCATTTATTAAGGACTTACTATGCTCCAGACACTGTGCTAAATGTTTTGGACACAAAGAAAGACAAAAGACAGTCATTGCCATCGAGGAGCTTATTGTCTAGTGGGAGAGAAAACATGAAAACAATTAATCAAGATATTTACAAGATCAATTGGAGGTAATCTCAGAGGGAAGACAATATTAACATTAAGATAGATCAATAAAGGCTTCTTGAAGAAGGTTGAGAGTTCTACCTGAGATATCAATGACACTAGGAAAACCAGGAGGTGGAGAGCGGGAGCGAGAGCTCCAGTAAATTCACAACTAGTAAACATGCTCAGAGTAGGTAGGTATAAGGAACAGCAAAGCGTCCAGTGTCACTGAATTGTTGAGTATATGGAAGAAAGTAAGGTATAATAAGATGACTAGAAATGAACAAGAGGACAACGTTATAGATGGTTTTAAAAACCAGAATATTTTATATTTGATCTTTTTACCTAGAGGTAAAAGGGATATTACCTAGAGATAATAGGAAGACACTGGAATTTATTTGAAAGTATTGATTTTAGCATCCTATTAATTTTGGGGTCTTTATTTCATTTCTGTTTTTTGTCTTTAAATAAACATGTCTATGGAACATTGCGTTTATTATATGTACAAGGGGAAGGTTAGGGTATTTGGTAGAGAGATTTTCCTAGAATTCTGCCCCATATCTGTTGTTCAAGATCTTCAAACTATTACTTGTCTGAGATGCTACAGAAGAGATTCCTCATTGAGGAAGATTGGCAGCAGCTTCTTACTCTAAAGTTCTCTGCTTGTTCTATCATTTAATTTTAAGTAAGCCATGTTTATGAGACACTGTGACTAGCTCTACTTACACCCTAATCTTTGACTCCACAGAGTAACAGGAGGTGCTGACAATTTCATGCAATATTATCTCATTGTGATTTATTTTGAGTCATCATCTGCTATGACATGACACAATGATTCGTATCACTGGAGGCCGCCCTAAGCAATCTCAAGAAAAGAACAGTCATGGTTTTAGAGAAGAAGAGTTGATGTTGTGTTTTGGAATATGAGGTGTAGGAAATGATGTCTGGTAGGCTGATATTCTCAAAATAGATCACTAAAAACCTTGTAGATAGTCTTGATGTCCTTCTGAGCTGCTTGAGGGATGGAGACCATAACACAAATTTCTATATGTATAGGATAAATAATCAGTAATAGCAGGACTAGAAGCTAATTCTTTTGCCACTCAACTCAGTGCATTAAGTATATATTACATACCTAAAACACCTTTATTAATTTACTTTGATTCTTTTTAATCCTAAAATTTTTCAAACGGTAAGCCTGACCTGAATGTGTTTAAATTTAAGACCTTGATAGGTGCTAAGTATTTATTTAGTATCGAGGATGGGCTAGGCACTCCCTTGTCACTGGAAATATCAAGATGAAGAACAGTGTAGTCTTGACCTTCAATGGCCTTATGCTATAATGGAGAGAAGAGGCAAGTACAAAAAACATTCTCTGTAAGTTGGAATGTATTTGGTAAAATAAGAAATCCTTACAAAGCGTTCTGGGAAAAATCTGAGGAAGCAGTGATCAATTTTAATTGGTGGGGGTGGGAATCAGGGAAAACATCAGAGAAGCTAGGAACTGAACTGAGTCTCAAAAGAAATGATGCATTTTGACAAATAAGAGATCTTTAGGTAATTGATTATTAAGCACTTTAAGATGATGGGAATTGCAGAAATTTCCCCAGAGTGTGTTTTGCAATTAGCAGCATGTTGAGGTCACAGTACTTCTTACGACTAGCACCATCAACTTAGCATGGACCATGCTATAATTTTTGAGAAATATTAATGCATACATTTTTAAATATGTTAAAATTGAGGTATCCAAAGATCATGAAGTACCATTGAACATTGTGAACGTTCATTCAATGACTGAATGTTCAATTCATAAATCAAGATAGACCTTTCTAGGAGACATCTGTCAATGAATCCACAGTAATGCTACTAAAAAGTTTTATTTTAAAGAGAACAATTAAGTGTGAGTGTGTTTTAACTTGTGAGTCTTCATTGGCCTATTAGGCTTGACCAAATATTTTGGGAACCCTCACTTTTCTGTCCACAAGACAAACTTGGTAGCAGCTTACTCTAATCATAGGCCAAATACTGAGAAGGAAATAAATAGCTCTGTGAGGTCTGGTTTTGTATACCCCAATCTAAAAAGTTAAAGCAGATGTCTCACATGCACAGCCAAGGGTTTAATGACACAAGTCAGTAATGTAACCCTTTGTATTCCATTGGTATCAACTCCAGCCGGAGCAGGTCTTGGGCAGACTCTAACCTCGGATAACCCTATCTGCTTTCTCAAATATATAAAATCATGCGATGAAAGGAAAGTTAGGTTGAAAAGGTCACCAGAGACAAACTAGCCCATGCCTGTTATTTTACAAAAGGGGTGAGTCAGACAGAAAGGGATGTGATGTCTTCTTAAGGTTCCACAGCAATAAAGCCTTTAGAGGCAAAGCTCAGAACAAGATCTCCTGACTCCTCTTTCACCAGAAATACTTTGTACTTCACCATTTAAAATCATGGGGTCTAAAATTATAAGGGATCTTCAGCATCTCACTTCATTTTTGCAGTGCTAATCAGAAAGTTAAAGATCTTCGCCTCTCATTCATGGACCTGCCCATTAAGGGAAGCTTGATTAGGGGAGGCCCATGCCTTTTGTTAATTTTCTAATAAGACACTGGTTCTCGAGTGTTGTGATGCCCTCTGGCTCTGAAAAAGGTATAAATCCTCTGAGGTGAGGAGACTCTGGGCAGCTTCTAAGAGCTGCCTGGCTTTGAAAACCCAGATGACGGTGCTTCTCTCTCTGGTGACTGTGTATATATTGCGTATGGTCAGGCAGTTGGAAGCCCTGTCTGTTGATTATTTCTCTGTATTTTTTTTTGAAGTTCAGGGTATGGACTTTTTTCCCTGAACTAAGTGAATGATATATGTGCTTGATTACAGTGATTGTTGACCCTTCAAAAGTTGCTTTCCTTTTAGAAAAATACATCTAAGAACCTGTACTGTAGGCACTTCTGTGTATGTCTGGGTCCTTGCTGTTACAATTTTGTAGATGAAGACACCAAAACTTGTCCAAGGCCTCAAACTCAGCTTGAACTTGGATTCTCTGAATCCCTTGATCTTTCTACTATATCAGCCATTCCAGATACCTTCACTTTGGGAAGCCTTACTATTCTTTCTACAAGACTAAAACAAGGCTACACTGTCCATTTAGTGCTAACTTATTTACACTTGACACTCACTAGCTGTATGACCTTGAACAAGTCACTTAACCCCAATTGCCTCATCCTGGGTCATCTCCAGTCATCCTGATGAATATCTGGTCACTGGATTCAGATGGCTCTGGAGGAGAAGTGAGGCTGGTGACCTGCACAGCCCTCCCTCACTCAAAACAAAGTCAAATGCAAGTCATGTCATTATTTCTCAGACGACATGGTCTTCTTTGGCAACAAATGAAGGATGAATACACACACATTTTTATTGTAGGCTAACTAGACATGCACATTTGCCTCCCCAAAGTTACAACTCTCATTAAGCCAAGGATGCTTGGGCAAAGCATTTAATCTCTTGGAGTCTAAATAATTTTCCTCTGTAAAATGAAGCTATTATTAAATGTAGCATTTATTTCTTGGGGTGCTTGCTAACATTCACATAAGATAATCTACATAATCTGTATAAAATAATCTATATGATGTTCTCTTGAGTCTACTCATTTCACTCTTCATTATTTTGTATGTCTTTCCATATTTTGCCACAACTTTTGAGCTCATCATTTCTTATAGCACAGTCATAACCCATTACAGTCATGTACTACAACTTGTTCACAGTCATTCTCCACATGATGGGAATCTCTGCAATTTCCAATTCTTTGTCACTACAAAGACAGCTACTATAAATGATTTAGAGCATGCAAGTTATTTTCTTTTTTCCCCAATTATGTGATCATATTTAAAAGGAATAGTCATTTCTGCATCTTAGATTTGCAGTTTCATATACAACCATAATTTTTATTGTACCATGTTATGGAAATGCTTATTTTATTCTATAATTTAAAAATAAAATAAAAAAATAAAATAATCCATATAATAATATCTAGCATTTATGTGTCACATGAAGGTCTGCAAAGAAGTTTAGAAATATTAACTTATTTTATCCTCACAACAACTCTAGGAGGTAGATGCTCTTATTACCCCTATCTTAGAAGTGAGGAAACTGAGGCAGAGAAAGGTTAAATGATGTGCCCAAAGTCACATTGCTAGTAAGTGTCTGAGGGTGGATTCGAACTCAGATTTTCCTCTTTCTAAACAGTAAACCAGTATTTAAATATCAGTTATTATAATTTGTCACAGTCATGATTATTCCAATTTTACAGTTGCTATATTTTGTGACTTGGATTCTTTGTGGCACTCTGCAAAAAAAAGACTTTTAACGTGTAAAATTTTACTATATTGCTCCTGAGAAATTATATCGTAAATCCTCCTTCTCTTTCCAAAATAAAAGCCCAGTAATGAGTAATACTAATGTATGTTATATCTCAATGTTGTGGTCCCTTTCTTGGTTCCCTTCCAACACAATTTAAGGGTAGGGATGTGAGAAGTTTCATTTGTGTCTTATGGATTCATAAGATAATAAAGTAGTAGATAGTAGTATTTGCTGCATGCATACTGGCCAATGGAAAATGAAAAGGAATAAATAAATGAGTGATTAAAAAAGGTATCAAGTGCATGTGCCAGGCACTGTTTTAAGTGCTGAGAGTACAAATGCACAAAGGAAGACACACCCACTTCTCAGAGAGTCAATGAGGAGGGTTGCTTGAGGAATGTCCCAGAAGTGGTAAAATCACAGAGATGGCGAGTGGAGTTGTCAGGTAGCTGATTGAC
>JAQQSK010010352.1:5000-12718 GCA_028658325.1 Potorous gilbertii | reverse complement strand
ATTTTGTTCCTTTCCTGATAAAATAACCAGTGTGTAATATTTACTTAGAATAGCTGGTCAATTAAGAAGCAATATATTGACACCTGACTAATATCCTGAAATGTTACTTAGTTTGCTACACGAAGTACTTTGTTTAAAATTCTAACCCCGCTTTTTAAAAATTTTTCTCCAAGGAATGCTTGTACATGATTCCTGTGGATTTTTTTTTCCCAAGGAGAACTGACCATTTGCACAAGCGATGTATGTTGGTTTTGGGAACTGCTTCTTTCAGTTGCCACCTTTTACCTCCCTCCTGCCGTCATGTTCTGTTGTTGTGTATAGATGGCTAGAGGCTTGAGGTCATTTTGAATATGGCACAGAATCAGTGGTTATTTCCATTCTAGACTTAATGATATGTACAAGTATAAGTGTCCTCCCTGGACTTCACATCTTAGTAAAGGAAACTGTTTTGAAAGCATGGGAGATTATCCTTTAATAGTCTTGTTTTAAGTACACTACGTATTTAACAGGTAGGAAGTGTCAGGCTTTTTTTTTTTTTTTCAAATTCAAGATGTAGCAAAGTATTAAGG
Organism: Potorous gilbertii; assembly: GCA_028658325.1. Taxonomy (NCBI): domain Eukaryota; kingdom Metazoa; phylum Chordata; class Mammalia; order Diprotodontia; family Potoroidae; genus Potorous; species Potorous gilbertii. Next base: position 12,149 of record JAQQSK010010352.1, on the reverse strand, counting down.
AAGTTATAGCCTTTTTCTTCCTTTTTCACTGTTTCCAGTAAGGCGGATCAAGCTCAGTAGTTCGTGTTTCTAGGTAGACATGCTTTGTCATTTGCTAAGGAACTGAGTTCGGCTGCGGGCTTGGGTGAAGCACTAAAAGATTCATTCATGACTCCTGTGAGTGTGGCGGGGAGGAGGGGGTGGAACTTGGGGGGAAGAGGATGGTAAAGCTAGTTACAGCTGAACTGGAAGCTTCGATCCACCAGGATGGGGGCCTCCGAGACCTAGCTCGCCCACATGCAAGAGAACAGTTAAGTTTCCCATCCCCAATTCAGTTCTTCTGCTTGAGCACCATTCGGGCTTTTTCTTTTTGGGGTGAAGTAAGTTGTTACTGGGGGTTGGTAAGGTGTTTGCTTTCGTGCTTGCTGAGAAAGGACGCCTCCCTCTCCTCTCCCCCACCCCTCGCCCCCGCGTTCTCCATCCACCCAGACTCTCGAGCTCTCTTTCTCTCCCTGTAACATGCCAGACTTTTAATGTGGTGTGTCAGGGAGCCGGTGACGTCACCCTGCCCGCTGGGTGGCGTCCCCTCGGTCCGACACGAGTTCAGAGACAAGAGAAAGGCGCTTTCAGGCAACGCTCAACCTGGGGCTGTGCTTCGGCTCCGCGAGCACCCATAGATTATCTGGTAAAAGGGACTGATCTGGCTCACAATTTACAACCGCCATTCTCCACCCTGCTAGGGTTATAGTACCATTAACGCAGAGGAGTGCCTGGATATGACTGGAAACCCTGCAAGACTCCAGCCTGCCTGATTTGAGGACATGCTTTGATGCTTCCCCTCTGAGTCCTCCTGGAAGATGGTCAGGAGGACACACGCGTAAAGAAAACTAGTATTTAGGAGGTAATTATTTCACTGCGGTCACTGCGCTTGCGGGACAGACAGGTCTAGGTTAATTATTTCAGGTCACCAGGCGTTAGGTTTCCTTGAGGAGACTGAAGTGGGGAGCTTGGGGCTGTTGAAGTTCACAGGGAGCATCGAGGAAGAGTTGGAGCTTGCATTATTCAGAGAATGGGGAAGTTAGGCGCCTACCTTTCTTAGTTCCAACTAACTTTTTTCCCCCAGGAGTCTCCCTCCCCACCCCACCTTCCAGCCCCCATTTTAACCTATCTCTTCTTTGCTTGTTTACTTCCTCCGTAGTTCTTGAGTTTGGGGTAGAAGTCGAAAGAGATGCGTGAGAGGCATTGATTCTTTTTTTCCCTATCTGTTGATGTTAACGTTTCTCATACCTTTATATCATACAGCTACCATCAAACGTGTGTAGTGTTACTTCCCGGAGATATACTTGACGTTCATATTGTTGGGAATAGTAGTTTCACGTTATCTCAGGATCTTATTAAGATAATAAGAATCTTATTTGAGAACCAGCTGCTCATTGAAGGGCTATTTGGCGAAAGTTGAGCTGGTTCTGCCGGGGCCCTGGCATAGCGGTGTCTTGAATTGCCATTTAACTACCTGTCCACTGGAAATATTGTCTCTGATCCATGCGAAGTGACAAGCTATGTTCCTGTCTCGTTTGAACATGTCTAGATCTGTTCCACTATCCTGAAGGCCACCGAGCATAATGAAAGCTGAGAACGAAGTAGGCAACGTGGCAAAAGGGTCAAAATCACATGGAAAGCCAAGGGTCTGAAATACCATTGCGGGAAGGGAACAGGGAAGGGAGCCGTGAAATTTCTTAAATAGAGGGAACAAACGCGGTGGCTACTTTATCAAACAGGGGTAGCGCCGAGCCAGGCGCATTGAGTATAGCCGAAAACAAGCAAAGGTGAAAACTGCGTTTTGCTCTAAGGAAAACGTTTTGTTGTTCATTGTTTCATTTTTTCTGAAATGAAACTCAACAAAGAAAACTTCATCTCAATCACAAAGGTTTCTTTCCCTTGCTTTTAAAAATATATTTAGTTTCTACACCTTTTGGTATTCCGCTAACCTGAGATGACACTTGGAATTTTCTCGTGTATTCCAAGTACCCCAGGTATGCCAAATTCACTTTCTTTGCAGGTTTATAGTGACCCCAAGAGTGTTTACAGAAGATGGTCTGTATCAGTGTTTGCGCGTTAGCGTTGTACAGTCATTCAGGATGAAAAATATGCATACCCCACTTGAACCTGAACTTAGTCCCTCAACTGTTGAAAAATATCGGATGTTAACACATATGTCTTTATTTTGCTTGATAATAGCTGTGGAAGTTTGAGGCAAACATTTTTAGATGATTACCTATCTTAAACTCGATTTTACTTCATTTAAACCTACTTCAGCCTTTAGGGAAAGAGAAACCAGAATCGCCCTGATGAGCAAATAGTGGTTGCTAACTGAACTGGGGGAGGGGAGAATATGAAAGCAAAATTGATGTTAAATGAATTGCTTTTAGTCAAACACAGTTCATTCAGTTTTACCAGATGTTAAGTTTTTTTTTTAATTGCTGTCCCTCAAACTCTCAACGAGGATACTCCATAATCCTGATTTTGTTTTGATTTATTGAATTGTTTTCCCAAATTATGAATTTCTCCAAGCTAATCACATGAACTACAACCTTCACTTAAAAGGATGTTGAATTGTTGTTTCTACTAAAATGAAACCATTTGCAGAAAAATAGTAGTAGTTTCCCCAAATTCTCTATGGGCAGGTGCCAATTTCCCATGCTTTTTTATAGTAAAGTTGCTATCAGCTGTATTTTATTATTTGCAAGTCCTGGTTGCATGATCAGTTTATTTTGAGGGGTCTTAAACTCGGAGGGAAAGGACTGTTCAGCGCACTTTTTGATTTTTTAGAAACCTTTTGGTGTCTTGGATTTTCCTTCTAGCTTTTTCAATTGAGTTGTTGGGGAAAAGGAAGAAGAAAAATAATCCTTACTTTGTAACACTTTATTTTCTTAATGAGAGGAGAAATAAATGTGTTCTTGAAGTTTACTAGTATTGTAAAGTATTATCCTATCCCAACTCTTCCCGACAGGAAGCGATCACAATTTTCTCAACTAACAAGTTGTTTTAAACTAAAATGCCCTAAGATTCATGCCACCTTCTCCTTTATTTTCCAGTCTACAAGAGGGCCTACGGTTGAAGAGATGGCCACAAGTCCACTTCCAGGACCCAATGACATCCTGCTGGCTTCTCCATCCAGTGCCTACCAGCCTGATCCCCTGAGCCAGCCTCGGCCAGGCCACACCAGCATGAAGCCCAACCAGGTGGGCCAAGTAATTCTCTACGGGATCCCCATAGTGTCATTGGTGATTGACGGGCAAGAGAGGCTATGCTTGGCCCAGATCTCCAACACTCTACTGAAGAACTTCAGCTATAACGAAATCCATAACCGGCGGGTGGCCCTGGGCATCACTTGTGTGCAATGTACTCCGGTGCAACTGGAGATTCTGCGCCGGGCAGGAGCCATGCCCATCTCCTCTCGCCGATGTGGTATGATCACCAAAAGGGAAGCAGAGCGCCTCTGCAAGTCTTTCCTGGGGGAAAACCGGCCGCCTAAACTGCCAGATAACTTTGCCTTCGACGTGTCCCATGAATGCGCCTGGGGCTGCAGGGGCAGTTTCATCCCCGCGCGTTACAACAGCTCTAGGGCCAAGTGTATCAAGTGCAGCTATTGCAACATGTACTTCTCGCCCAACAAGTTCATCTTCCACTCGCATCGAACGCCGGAGGCCAAGTACACGCAGCCCGACGCCGCCAACTTCAACTCCTGGAGACGCCACCTCAAGCTCACAGATAAGAGCCCTCAGGATGAGTTGGTCTTCGCCTGGGAGGACGTCAAGGCCATGTTCAACGGAGGCAGCCGCAAGAGGGCCCTGCCCCAGCCGGGATCTCACCCCGCCTGCCACCCTCTCAGTTCCGTCAAGGCGGCAGCGGCGGCCGCGGCGGCCGCGGCGGCTGCGGCTGGGGGCGGAGGGCTGCTGGGGCCGCACCTGCTCGGGGCACCGCCCCCGCCTCCGCCGCCGCCCCTGGCCGAGCTGGCCGGCGGCCCGCACTCGCACCACAAGCGGCCCCGCTTCGACGACGACGAGGACTCCCTGCAGGAGGCCGCCGTGGTGGCCGCCGCCAGCCTCTCGGCCGCCGCAGCCAGCCTTTCAGCCGCGGCCGCGGCGGGCAGTGCCGGGGTCGGAGTGGCCGGAGGAGGAGGAGGAGGAGCGGGAGGCGGTGGCGTAGCGGGGGTCGGGCCCGGAGGAGCCGCGGGGCCTGGGGGAGGCAGCAAAGGCCCCCGCAGCTACCCTGTCATCCCCGTGCCCAGTAAAGGCGCCTTCGGCGGCGTGCTGCAGAAGTTCCCGGGCTGCGGCGGCCTCTTCCCGCACCCGTACACCTTCCCCGCCGCTGCCGCCTTCGGCCTGTGCCACAAGAAGGAGGACGGGGCCGCCGGGGCGGAGTCCCTGGGCGGAGCGGGAGGAGGGGCAGGCGGAGGGGCCCAGAAAGCGGGGCTGTCGGGGCTTTTCTGGCCCGCGGGCCGCAAGGATGCCTTCTACCCGCCCTTCTGCATGTTCTGGCCGCCCCGGACCCCCGGCGGGCTGCCCGTGCCCACCTACCTGCAGCCCTCTCCCCAGCCCCCGACCGCTCTCGGCTGCGCGCTGGGGGACAGTCCGGCCTTGCTGCGCCAGGCCTTCCTGGACTTGGCCGAACCCGGCGGCGGCGGCGGCGGCGGAGGCGGCGGAGGCACTGGAGGAGGAGGCGGCAGCCACGGGGCCGCGAGCGCGGAAGCCCCTCCGCTCCCAGGGCAGCCCCAGGCCCCCGCTGCGGCCAACTGCGCGAGCTCGGGGCAGCCGCTGCCGCCGTCGGGGGCAGCCGGCACGCGCGACGCTCTCTTCGAGTCGCCCTCGGGCAGCGCGGACTGCAGCGCGGCCTCCACGCCCCCGGCCGAAGGGGCCGCAGGCGCAGGCGGGCCCGGAGGGACTGGGGGAAGCCGGGTGCCCGCGCCTCACCATCCGCATCTCCTGGAAGGCCCAGGGGGACGCAAGGCTGCCGGGGGAGCGGGCGGCGGCGGCGGCGGGTACCACCACTCCAGCGCCTTCAGGCCCGTTGGGGGCAAGGACGACTCCGAGAGCTTGGCCAAGCTCCACGGGGCCTCGGCGGGCGCGGGCGGGCAGCATCACCCGCACCCGCCTCACCACCACCACCACCACCACCACCACCCGCACCACCACCACCACCACCACCACCACCACCACCCGCAGCCTCCCTCCCCGCTGCTGCTCCTGCAGCAGCCTGAAGAGCCGGGCCCGGAGCGCCACCACCCAGCCCCGCCGCCGCCCCCCCCGCCGCCCCCGCCCCCGCCCCCCCCGCAGCCCCCCCACCGCCTCCTCTCCCCCGGGGGCACCAGCTGCAGCTACCCCAGTGAGGACAGCAGCGAGGACGAGGACGACGAAGAAGAGGAGCAGGAGGTGGACGTGGAGGGCCACAGGCCCCCCGAAGGGGAGGAGGAGGATGAAGAAGAGGAAGGCCGGGACCCTGAGGAGGAGGAGGAGGAGGAGGGAGGCGGGGGGGTGCTTGGGGATCCCTTAGTCGGAGGCAGTCGTTACCTCCAAGGCCGAGGGCTAACCGAGAAGGGAGGCAGCCGCGACCGGCCAGCTGGCTCCTTCCCCCTGGTCCTTAACACCTCCAGGCTACAGCAGGAGGAGGAGAAACTGGGGGACCAAGGCCATCCAGACCTGCATCCTCCTCTTCCTACTCCCCTGGCTACTCAGAAAGGAGGGAGCGGCGGCAGTGGCGGCAGTGGAGGCAGCAGCCCCCGCAGCCCAGCCCACCATCCATCACTGGAGGAGCAGCCCTCCTACAAAGATGTAAATATCCCCTTTAGGCTCCTTCAAGCTAATTATTATTATTTAAATGCACCTTTAGGCTGAATCGGTGACATATGCGCAAGAAAGATGGATTGCCAGATTTCCCCACAGAAATGAAATATTCAGTGTGTTTGGTAGGGTTTCTTTCCTGCCATAAAGATGTGGTTTCTGATCTTTTTTCGCAAAGCCTTTTGAGGGACTGGGACTTCCATTCCTCCCATATTTAAGTTAGTTGATTGTGGAGTTGGAAAAGACCCCTTAATCGACCCAGTCTGTCTTCTAATCCTAGAGCTCCCTCTCTCCCCTGCAGAGAACAATTGTTCCCCAAAGAGTAACTGGGCGACTAAACTCAAGTAATTTGAATAAACTAATCCCCCTTCTCCTCCATAGGACAATGCCCACGCACCCCCTTCCACATAATGAAATTTTAAATCACATTGACCTCAGAAGTCAAATACAGCTCTCTTTTCTTCCAAAATGAGAGCTCTTTCCAAAATGGACATGTCTGCAAGGTACTGTGCCCAATGAACAGAAGAAAACATTGTTTACTGCGTTTTCTACTGGACCAACCTCATACCCCCCTCCAAACTTAACAAACAAAAATAAGAAAATGACAGTAATTTTTACTTCCTTTTAAAATGGAAGTAGTTGGTGGACCCTTTAAAAGCTATTTTATGTTTGAGGCCAAAGTTAAATTCAGATGGCAACTAACACTCAGTGTTCACTCAAGTGTGCATATACGTAATTCCAAGGACTTCTGGGTGGAGTAAATCTGTCATAACATAATATGGATCCTGTAAATACATATCATCTTCACATACTATCTATATAGCATGTGCATACTTAATACCATGGATCTACAGTAACTTTTAAAGCTAACATATATACATTCAAATGTATTTAAGCTTAAAAACTATTAAAGATAATCATATAAAATAACATCTCATGAAGCTCTAAAAGAGTCACTTTTAATGGATGTCTTTTCTTACTGACTGTTGACATTAGCCTATGGTTTTATCTAGGCATTGATTTGTACATCTAATTCTCTCTCTCTTTTTTTAAAAAATCTAGAATCAGAAAACTAAGGAAGGTAACCCAGTAATTTTACCTGCAAAAGAAGACACCTTTTCAGGTAAAACAAACACAAACAACTAGTTTTTTTTTCCCTAAAATCAACACAACCATTGTGAGATTCATTTCTTTTACAATCCTTTCCTAGAGCCTCTCTCTCACAGCCCTACCCCCATGCATACACGGCCAAACACACTCTATAAGGTTTTTTCATTATATATCAAGCATATTTCAAATATTACATCCTTTATACTTTTCCAGAAAAAAA
>JAQQSK010010352.1:0-2500 GCA_028658325.1 Potorous gilbertii | reverse complement strand
TTGGAGTTCTTGGTGAGAATAAACATAGTAGATTAAAAATTCTCTGTCCATTGAAATTAGACAGGTTTTAGCTGTTGCTTTTGCTTCCTAATTTCCCTGGTATAGAAGATTTTCAAATAAAAAGTTGTTTTTTTCAGTCATTTCAGAGATGTTTGGGCTACAATAAGTATATATTAAGTTCAAAAGAACCTGTGCTTAGATTATGGGATCTGGGGAAGGATATACTACATTGAGCTATAAGATAAGGGCAAGAGATAATACCACAAGCCTGAAATTCTTGGGCATTTCTATTTGGGCGACATCTCTAGGATGCAGATTTCAAGGAAAATGAAATTAATTTTCCTTTCTTTTTTCTCTGTAAAAGAAGACTATCTTTTATAACAAAGTCATGGATAACAAAATTTCACAAGAGGTCACAACTTTTCTTCAAAGCTATTCCATTTCTGAGATAAATTGATGTTTAAACCATTGGATTCTTTAAAATATGTCTTTTCCTTAGAGTAAATTAGCTAGCTTAAAACCTCACAATCTGAGATGATATCCTTTTATGAAGTTCAAGTATGTTTTTAAGGGATATTTCCAGCTTTTTTAATAGAATCACTAGCACTTCCATAAATATGCCCATTAGAAGTCTCAATTTACACTGATATTGGTTTCTATGAGTTTCTTTAGAAAATTATGGTATATCCATTCCATATGTACTTACACATGTATATGTATATATGCATATATATAATACATATGTATACACACATATATACCAAATAATATACCAAATCTACCTGAATTAATGTGATTTTTAAAAACTAAAATTGGCCTCTATTTGGGGATATACTTGCTGCCATTTGAAAGCATGGTAATCTGCTGATATTTTCATTAAGACATTGGTTCCTATTGAATTCATTTTTTGAGTTAAAAAAAAGTATATGATATGACCCCTAATTGGAAAAAAGTAGGAGGGAGGAGGCAAGGAAAGAAAGGGGAAAATGTACACAATGGCAATAAGTAGTGAGAGGTGTTAATGGGTCTTTACTCAGTTCGGTTTTGTAGTAATATTAGATTATCATATCAGCGTGACTTTTTTTTATCTATAACCTTTGATGATTACCTTCTGTTAGCCTCTGGTTTATTGGTCCCTGTTAGATTTTAGTGATTTTAAAGATAACAAATTATCAAATGTTGCTTCAGAATCTCAAATTTGTTGACTGTTGGACCTACACAGTAAATGTAGTGTTTCTCCTTTAATTAGGGAGCCAAGTGAAATTCTTACACAGGCAAAACTTCCCTCAGGGTTCATAGGCATTTTATCTATATGTCTGTTTGAAATTTGATCCACAGCATAAAAAAATAAGTCCTAGTGCAGGTTATTTATTTGGTTAAAAATATCTCCAATGCAGATAGATTATATTTCATGTCTTATATCAGATTGTTTTTATATCACTGTTATGAATACCTTTCATGTTGATGTCAAATGATTTAAAACTGAGTGCAGTAGTGCAGACAAGACAGACCCATGATTGTCATAAGCCAAGGACATAAACCCCAAGATAGGTGAACCTTCTTATGGGCACTTCTTTCATAATATGAATTCCAATATAATATGATATTAAATCTATAGATCTAGATATAGGCAGATATAGAAATTGATAGAAATTGTGAAATCATGGTTTCATTAGTATAGACAACTTGAGTTTAATAAACTCCCTTTACTAATGCATATCCTCATCTCAGCAGTTTAAAGTCTAAGAGATTTGTCTCAGGAACTGGAAGGTTAAGCAGCTTGCAAAGCCAGTGTGTGTCCAACATGAGACTTTAATTCATGTGTTTCCTAACTCCAAGACTGCATGGATGCATTGGACCTACTAGGCTACATTTGTATTTAAACTCATTAATAATTGCTATCATTTAGGGTGTTGTAGATTGATTTCTGAAAGCAATAGGAAGGGATTGACTGAACACAAAGAGAATGACAGCTTTCTATTTCCTCTCCAATTCTTCACTGGAAAATGTTTTATAAAAACATTTTTTATATGGACCAGAAGGAGTGGATTCAAAGTCTCTTAATAACTTTGGACAAGTTATACATCCATAAAATGGGATGATGATATCTCTCACCTTTGGTTCACTTAAATATTGTGAGATTAGGTAATGCCTGTAATGCATTTTGAATTCCTTCATGCTAAATGCGATTTTGTCAATATTTTCCTCTGTGTTTAAGGTCATCATTGATGAAGCTTCTTTTAGCTTATTAATATTTCTTATTTCTACTACCAAATTTTCAAACATCCAATCCAATTGAAGAGGGCAGGAAATGGAAAACTCTCCAGGAGAAACCTTTAGTATCACAGCATCACAAAAGACAACATTTCTCAAACCTGACAGGATTCTAAATAGACTTGAGACATGCTAAGCAAAGATATTTGATACACTGATTCAAGAAACTATGTATATGAAACTGATAATAAAATTTGACTATATGTAGATTGCAAAGTTTGGCATA
>JAQQSK010010351.1:0-12718 GCA_028658325.1 Potorous gilbertii | reverse complement strand
GTGGTTTCTTGGTTTCTCAGAAAGTCATTGGCCTCCATCTGATCCATTATAATTTTGAGAGAACTATTTTCTTCAGTGAGCTTTTGAACCTCTTTTTCCGCTTGACTAATTCTGCTTTTGAAAGCATTCTTCTCCTCATTGGCTTTTTGAACCTCTTTTGCCAATTGAGTTAGCCTATTATTCAAGGTGTTATTTTCTTCAGCATTTTTTTGGGTCTCCTTTATGAAGGTATTGACCTGTTTTTCATGCTTTTCTTGCATCTCTCTCATTTCTTTTCCCAGTTTTTCCTCCACCTGTCTAACTTGATTTTCAAAATCTTTTTGAGCTCTTCCAAGGCCTGAGCCCATTGGATATCTATTTCAAATGTTTGGGATACAGAGGCCTTGACTCTTATGTCTTTACCTGATGGTAAGCATTGGTCGTCTTCGTCAGAGAGGAAGGGCGGAATCACTTGTTCCCCAAGAAAATAACCTTATATGGTCTTATTTTTTTCCCTTTTCTAGGCATTTTCCCAGCCAGTTAATTTCCTTCTGAGAGTCCTCTCCACCCCCGCTTAGGTCCACCCAGCTAGTGCTTGGGGTCTGAGATTCAAATGCTGCTCCCCAGCCTCGGGGATTTTGGTGGCTGGCCTGGCTGCTATTCAGGGTAAGATTAAATCATTTTCTCAGGTCGGGGCAGGGCTGCCTCCCAGGCTCAGTTCCCTCAGGGGGTTTATGCAGAGACTTTTTGTAATGGAGCTGCTGCCTAGCTCCTGCCTGCTCTGGGAGCCCCTGGCCTCCTGCTGCCTCTGCCACTGCCTCTGCTTCTGCCTCCCGAGGGGGCCTGAGTCCTGGAGACACCCTGCTCCCCTCTCAGCCAGTCTCTCTCACTGACCTGTGCATCTGTGGGTGGAGGGACCTTCGCGGTCGCTGGAGATTCTGTCCCTGAAGCCTGCTCGGATCTGCTCTCTCCTCTCAGTGCTGTGTGGTCAAGGCAGGGCTCCACTCCTGTCTGGTGCATGATGGACCTTAGAAATTGGTTTTTCAGGGCTCTCTGAAACGGAAATCTCCTTCACCCCATTGCTGCGTGGCTCCACTCTTCCAGAATTTGTTGAGAGTTCTTTTTATAGATAATTATGGGCTGTGAGTTGGGAGCTAGCATTTGTGAGTCTTTTGCTTTCTTGTCTCCGCCCCCTCAACTATGCCATTTGCCCATTTCTAAGGAGTTGCTTTTCTCAATTAGTTTTATACTTTATTTTGTTTGGTTACTTGTACTTTTTAAGGAGTTGCTTTCTTCATCAGAATTCTGTTTCTCCTCCATTTGGCAAACTTTACTTTTAAAACAATTCTTTTTCCAAGCTGCTGACACTTTTTAAAAATCATAATGCTGTTTTATTACTCTCATTTCTTTCCCCAAGTTTTCTTCTACTTCTCATATATGATTTTAAGCTCCTTTTAGAGCTCTTCCATGAGCTCTTTTTGGGTTTGAGACCACTTCCCATTTTTGTTTTTGGCTTTCCCTATAGGTGTTTTGACATTGTTGTTGTCCTCTGTTGTCCTTTGTGTCTTGATCTTCCCTATTGCCATAAATTTCTATGGTCAGATTCTTTTTTTTTTTATTGCTTAACTTTTTTACTTTTTTGAAAAAAAATTGATTTCTGTTCAAGGGTTGGAAGGGGCATTGTCTCAATGTTTTTTTTGCTAGGGGCTGCAGGCCCTGGTTCTTTACCTGGTGCTACACTGATGTTGTCCTGAGGCCCACAGGTGATCCCATTGTGTCTGGTATTGTGTTTAGGAGGTGGTGTGATGAGTGCCTGTTGCTGCTTGAGGCTGTAGGTGTCTGGCCCCTTGCCTACAACTGAGCCAGTGTCCTAGTGCTGATGTCTTACATGTGCTGAGGCTATTAGAATGGTTCTGCATTTCCATAAGGATACACTGCAACACTCGATAGTCTGGCCATGGGAAATTGCCTGATTGCTCTGGGTTATGCTGAAGCATATGATAGTTCTTAGAACTAGTATCTGCCCATTCCCCTGGATATGCTGAGGCATGTGCTGAGTCTTGGTGTTGACATTTGCCTGTTCCACTTCACTGGTACTCAGGGTCTACCACTGGTTTGCTGAGGTGGATCTTTCTGTTGGATGCTGGGATACTTCTTGTCATAGATTTGCTCCTCTTTTATCCAAGTGAGACAGTCCATTCCTGCCAATCTTCCAAGTTTCTTGGGCTCAAGGATTGTTTCATTACAACTTTTTTCTGCTATTACAGTATTTATTTGGGGGCACTATTTTATGGATATTTGGAGGTTAATATGGGATATTTACAGTAATATATATATATATATATACACATATGTATACACATGTATATATATTCAAACACACATATACACACATATATGTATATAAATATTCATATGTGTATGTGTGTGTCTGTGTGTGTGTCTTACTCTTCTATCTTGGCTCCTGGATGTCCCAATGTATCATCTTTATTTTAATTCACTGATTCCTTCTGTGCACCAGCACTAAACCTGTATATATAACGTAGTTATCTGACAGGACCATAAGATTCAATTTTATGCTTATAGTTTCATCTTAATAATTTTCTTCAAATGTGGAAAGGTAAGTGAACCCTATATTTATTCATTATTAGAAACTAACTCATTTAATTTGAGTTACAAATTGGTAGATGGAGCCAATATGACAAAGTAAAGGAACACTCAGCCCAGCTCTAACAAATTCTCCTTGGAAGAACTTTAAAATAATGTCTCAAATTGAATTCCAGAGGAGGAGAGCCAGCTAAAGTTTGGGTGTAACAGTTTTCTAGACCAACATCACTTAAGAGGTTGGAAGGAAAGACCTGTTTCACCATATTGGCGCTGGGCCCTGAGAGCCACATTCAGTCAGTATAGGCTGTGTCTTGGGGGATGCTGCATTGGTAGCAACAGCAACCAACTTCCAGAGTTTTCAGCCTGTATGTAGTAGAAGACTTCGACAATTAGTCAAAGAATATTGCAGGATGCCCTTTGCAAAATTTAGGTTCAAGACCCTGTTGTATTGCCCATATACAATTCTGGGTCATAGTCCTAGGATCCAATGGAAAAATTGTTCTTGAGGTCACAAGGGAGCAAAGGCCAAGGTTACAGTTTCAGGGCTAAGACGAATTCTTGTGGTCACTCAGGGGAAATCTTTGTCTTAATTTTAAGACAGAGGGGAGAATTAGCAATTGTGGCGGCAACATAGTAGGTAAATTGGTCACCTTTCCAGGTCCAGGAGTAGTATTAGCACTGGTGGATAAAAGGGAACATGGTCTCTTCCTGGGGAAAGACCATAGAGCATAGAGCAGAGCACAGAGCAGGAAAGCAATGTCCATACCTCTCCTCAAGTAATATCATTTTGGAAGTCCCAAAGACTTATATAACCTCAGAGATAGTTCTGAAATTATCAGCAAGAAAGGCCTGAGACTTGGGAAAGTGTTTTATAAATCCTGGGATAGGGGACCAAATTTAACATAAAGTTAAATGTCAAGAAATAGACTGGGTAGAGGATTCTGGGAAGATGGTAGAGTAGGTCAGAAAATTCCAAGCTCTTAAGATTTTCCACCACAAAAGAGATGAAATAGCACCTCAGGATGAACAAAAAGCAGTAAAAATAAATATGAGTAGGGACAGAACATGGGTCCTTCTGATACAAGTAGAGAAGATCTGAAGAAAAATCAGAGGAATAGGTTTGGTCTAGTAAATATCCCTAGGCTAGGTGCTAGGTCCACTTAAACAATAAATGGGAAGTCCTGTGATTAGCTGGGTTGGGAGGCTGCCCTGGCTCCAGCTACAGGAAATTTATACCTAGGAAATGAGGGGAATTGATTGCCTGAGACTGGTAAGATTGAGGGATCCTCTGCTGACAAGAACATCAGGCCCACCTGTACTGCAGAAACATGCCGCATGGTGAGAAGGAACCAGCACACACCCACTGAGTGCAGAAGCAGTGGGGCAGGGATGCCACTTGCTGTGGACACTTACAGAAGGCTAGAGGAGAATCTGAGGTCAGAGGCACCATCCTCCATACCCCAGGGTTAGAAGTGATTAAAGAAACTAAGCTGCTACAAATAAAAAAATGCACAGGCAAAGAAAAAGAATCAAACCATAGAGAGTTACTATGGGAATAAAGAAGAACAAGGATTATCTTCAGAGGGGATATTGAAGGAAAGAAATCCTCTTCTATACCAGAGAATAACAGCAAATGGTAACCTGCCCAAAAAGAATTAACAGAAAAACTTAAAAAAGACTTTAAAAGTAAAATGAGAGAGGTGGAGGAAAAACTAAAAAGAAGATATATATATCTATATCTATTTGTATACACACATAAAGAATTTAAACATAGAAGAGAAAGTGAAACATAAGAAAAACAACTGATCTGGAAAACAGATAAAGAAGGAAAACATAAGAATAATCATACTACCTGAAAGCTGTGATAAAAAAGAATCTTGATACAATAATACAAGAAATATTTAAAAATTGTCCCAAAGCATTGGAATAAGAGGAAAAATTAGAAATAGAAACAAAAAACTTATCAATCACCACTTGAAAGATATCATATGCAGAAAACCCACAGGAATATTATAACTTAAGTCCAAAACCCTCAACTCAAGTATAAAATATTGCTAATAAAAAACAAAAATAACTTGGTGCTACCACACTTAGAATCAGACAATATCTGTCAATGGCAACAATAAAGATCTCAGGTCTTGGAACACTCAGTATTGAAGAGCAAAAGAAATGGGATTCTTCTTGAATACATCATGTCCAGCAAATCTGAGCATAATCCAGAATGAAATAAAAAAGGACATTTAATGAACTGTCAGACTTTCAGGACTTCATTAAAAACAAAACAAAACAAAACAAACAAAACAACACCAACAATCTGACCTTAATAGAGGATATAATATGCAAGAGTCATGAGAAATATAAGGTACATACCAAAGAGTAATTATAAGAGACTCAATATGGACAGACTGCTTACCTTTTATGTATGTAAAATATAAAGTGTATGTCTAAAATTGTTATTAGTAATTGGGTAATTCAAAAGAAGGACTGTTAGATCCGGGTATGATATGACTATAGAAAGTAAAATTGTTTAGGAACAGCTAAAAGAGTAATTATCTTAGACAAAAGAAGGGTGAGAGGAAGAACCAACAGTGAGGGTTTAGATCAAGGAGGAGGGCTGGTAGTTCAGGAAACCTACTTTCATCAGGAATGGATTCGAGAGGGAACAGTACATATTTAGAACAGTATAAAAGTTTTCTAAATTCAGAAAGAAATAAAATGCTAAGGGATAGGAAGGGGTAGAGGTAAACGGAGGGATTTCTAGAGGGGAGGGTGAGGGAATAGGTTAAGGAAGAGTATAGCATGTTGTTTGAATAAATGGGAATGAGAAGATAAGAGCTATGCTTGGAGGGGGAGTAAGTTAAGTAACTGGAGAGTAAGTTAGTGGGTAGAAATAAAGTAGAGGAGCTAGGAGGGATAGGAAATAAGAGACATAAGTAAACATAAAAACAAAGATCAGGAGAAGAATTTGGTAGGGAAAGTATGTGTATGGGTGTGTATGTATAAAGGTGTGTATATATCCAAATCTCTTATGTTTATGCTTAATTGTAGCCTTTGGGGGTGGGGAAAAGGGGAAAAAGAACAAATCCCAAAACTGCACAGCAGAAACTAAAAGAAAACTTACAAGAAAGCAAAGATAGATAGCTCTCGGTACAACATGCAGTATTTATTATATTGACTTTCTTGGAAAGGAAATTGATTACTATATATTGTGAATGTTCTCTTAGGTTCTGTTGTACACAACATATATTCTTTTCTTACTTTGTTTTAAAGTTTCCATATTTAAATTTATAACGTTTCCTTTCCTTTTCTTACTGTTTAAGTTTTAGTATAAAAAGAAGGCTGCAAAAATAAATAAGTAACAACAACAACAAAAGAACTTGACCATAACAAAAAATATCAAGAGGAAGCCAAGATAATAGAGCAGAAGTAGAGACTTGTTAGAGCTCTCCACCAAACCCAGCCAAATACTTGTAAAACATGACTAAACAAATTCTGGAGCTGCAGAACCTCCAAACTGACGGAGTGAAGCAAATCTCGAATCCCAAACAGACTGGAAGTTCAAGGGGAAGCATCTATCATGCCACACTGGAAGCAAAATACATTCCAGCCAAATTCTAGAGTTCCCAATTCAAGGATAAAATATTGCAAGCAGCCAGAAAGAAACAATTCAATTGTGGAAACACAATTAAGACAACATAAGATCTAGTAGCTTCTACATTAAGGGATAGAAGGACTTGGAATATGATATAGAGGTCAAAGGAGCTAGGATTAAAACCAAGAATCACCTACTCAGCAAAACTGATTATAATATTTTAGGGGGAAAATTGGACAATCAATGAAATAGAGAACTTCCAAACATTCTTGATGAAAAGAAGAGAGCTGAATGGAAAATTTCACTTTCAAATACAACAATCAGGAGAAACATGAAAACATAAACAGGAAAGATAAATCATAAGGGACTTAGTAAAGTTGAACTGTTTACATTACTACATGGAAAGATAATACTTGTAACTTTTGACACTTTTCTCAGTATTAGGGCAGCTGGAGGGATAAGATATATATATATATATAGATATAGGTATATATAGATATATAGATATAGATATAGATATAAATATATACAGAGGACAGAGGATGAGTTGAATATGAAGAGATGATATCTTAAAAAACATTAAATTAAGGGGTGAGAGAGGAATATATTGGTAGAAGGAAAAAAGGAAAATAGAATGGGGTAAATTATCTCTCCCATAAAAGAAGCAAGAAAAGTCTTGTTCAGTGGAGTGGAAGGGGGGAAGGTGAGAGGGAAAGAGTGAGCTTTAGTTGTATCAGGCTCGGTTTAAGGAGGGAATAAAATGCACATTCAATTTGGGATGAAAATGTATCTTACCCCAAAGTAATGTAGGGGGGAAGAGGATAAGCAGTAGGTAGAGGTGATGATAGAAGGGAGGGCAAATGGGAGGAGGGGGTAATTAGAAGTAAACACTTTTGAGAAGGGACAGGGTCAAAAGATATAATGGAATAAATGGGGAATGAGATATGATGGAGGGAAATATAGTTATTCATTCACATCATGAATGTTACTGAAGTGTTTTACATGACTACACATGTATAACTTATATTGAATTGCGTGCCTTCTCAGTGGGAATGGATAGGGAGGGAGGAAGGGAGAGAAGTTGGAACTCATTTTTTTTTAAATTAAATTATTTTATTTGTTTTCAGTGTTCTACAATCACTTCCATGTATCTTAGGTTTTTTCCCCTCCCTCTCCCTCCTTCCTCACTCCCTCCCTGAGATGGCATACAATTTTATATAGGTTCTACACACACATTCCTATTAAATACATTTTCACCTTAGTCATGCTGCATAGAAGGATTAAAATGTATAGGAGAAATCATAAAACAAAACATAATGCAAAAGAAAACAGTCAACTTCACTCTGTGATCAAATTCCATAGTTTTTTCTTGGGATGGAGAAGGCATTTTGCCTCAAGAGTCCATTGGAGAAGAGTCCAGTGGAACTGTGTGAATGAGAGTTGTGGAGTCTTAGGTGTCTGCAGCAGTGCTCCTGAAACTATCAGTCAGCAGAAACTATCAGTCAGCAGATTAAATGTCTGTAAGTCATCTACTTGAACTTCCAGGAACCAAAATGGCAGAGTGATCAGTGAATGTTCTCTCCCTCTCCTCTTGTTGACCTTGAAAGAATCATAAAATATTTCCCCAGAAAAATCCTAGATCAGTGGAATCAGTAGAAAGGGCAAACAGTCTTGTAGCATGTGAGGCTGGGAAAATTGCTAGGGAGAACTCTTGTTGTGCTGGAAGGGGACCAGTACAGGACCAGAGCTGTCCTAGACAGCCCAACCTCAGTGAACTGGGAGGAAATGTGGAGCCCCAGGGGGGTGGAGCCTTGTGACCACCAACACCTGGACCTCAGGCGTGCCTCAGCATCCCAGGGGAAACAGGAATGCACCAAGGCAGCCAGGATCACCAACTGCTGAGCTTGCCGATGCTCTAGCTCAGCAGAGCAGACCTCCTGTGGTCAGACCACCTCTCCCCCGCACTAACAAGCTAGCTCCAGGAAAAATCTAGGGAAACACAAAAAGACTTCACCTGGCCTCTACTTTCTCACACCAGCCAGGTCAGCAATAGCTTCTAACAGAAAGAAACAGAGGTGAAAACACACAAAGCCTCATCATCATGAGAAAGAAGCAATGCAGAAAAGCAAAGATCATATAAGAAGGCAAAGACCAAAACACAAATACCAAAGAGGTCAGCATTGAGACTGTATTCCCATCTAAAACTTCAGAAGAAGTATGAACTGGTCCCAAGCACAAAGAGCACTCTTGGAAGAGGTAAAGAAGGATTTTAAAAGCCACATTAGAGAAATAGAAGAAAAAACTGGCCAATGATTTCAAAAATATGAAAGAAGAACTCCATGAAGAGAACAGCTCCTTAAAAAGGAAAATTCAAATGAAAAAGGAAACACAAAACCTAACTGGGAAAATTGGACAAATGGAAAAGGAAATACAAGAACTAATTGGAGAAAATAACTCCTTAAAAAGAATAATTGGACAGATGGAAAATGAGATGCAAAAGTTAACTGAAGAAGTAATTTGATAAAAATTAGAATTTGTCAAGTAGAACCTAATGACTCTATGAGACATCAAGAACGAGTCAAACAAAAATCTAAAGAATGAAAAGATAGGAGAAAATGTAAAATATGTAATAAAAAACAACTGACCTGGAAAATATTTCCAGGAGAAAAAATCTAAGTGTTATTGTTCTGCCAGAAAGCCGTGTTAAAAAAATGAGCCTGGTCAATATCTTCCAAGAAATCATCAAGGAAAACTGCCCAGAAGTTCTACATCTAGAGGGCAAAATAGTCATCAAAAGAATAGTTCACCTTCTAAAAGGATCTCAAGCTAAAATCACCAAGGAATATCATTGCCAAATTCCAGAACTGTCAAGTAAAGGAGAAAATTCTTCAGACATCCAGAAGGAAATCGTTCAAATATCAAGGAACTATAGTCAAGAACACATTGGACCTTGCAGCTTCTACACTAAAAGATCAAAGGAATTGGAATATGATATTCTGTAAGGCAAAGGAGCTGAGACTACAGCCAAGCATCAATTACCCAGCAAAGTTGAGCATAATATTTCAGGCAAGGAGATGGACATTCAATGAAATAAAGGATTTCCAGACCTTCCTGATCAAAAGGTCAGAACTCAATAGAAAATTCAATCTTCAAACACAGGTCTGAAGAGAAGAGTGAAATGGTAAACAATAAAGGGGAAAAGAGGAGAGGTGAGAGGGAAAAATGACTTACTCTCATCACATTTAGCTTTAGGAGAGAATAGCATGCACATTCAATATGGTATGAAAGTATATCTTACACTATAGGAAAGTAGAGGAGAAGGGAATAAGTGGGATGAGGGTGTTGAAGAAAGGAGGGAAAATGAGAGGGGGGTAATTAGAATGAACACTTTTGGGGAAGGATAAGGTCAAAAGAGAGGATAGAAGAAATCGGGGTCAAGATAGGATGGAGGGAAATATCATTAGTCTTTCACAGCATGACTTTTGTGGAAGTATTTTGCATAACTACACATGTATGACCTGTACTGAATTGTTTGCTTTCTGAGTGGAGATGGGTGGGGAGGGAGGAAGGGAGAGAAGTTGGAACTCAAAGTTTTAAAAGTGATTGCTAAAAATTGTTATTACATGCAACAGGGAAATATGAAATACAGATAATGGGGTATAGAAATCTATATTTCCTTACAAGAAAATAGAGGGGAATGGGAAAAGGAAAGGGGGGGTATGATAGAAATGAGTGCAGATAGGGGGAAGGGATGGTCAGAATGCATGATGTCTTGGAGTGAGGGGAGGGGAGAAATGGGGAGAAAATTTGGAACTCAAAATCTTGTGGAAATGGATGTTGAAAACTAAAAATAAATAAATAAATAAAAAGAGAAAAAAAGAAAAAGAAAAAAGAAATTTAACCAGCCAACAATATTTCCCAAAGGAAAAATCCCCCAGGACCAAATAGGTTCTACTCAACATTTAAAGAATTATTTCCAATATTACATAAATTACTTAGAACCAAAGACAAAGGAGTCAGAAAAAATTTCTTTCGAAAAAAATGTAAACTCAAACACCAGAATACAAAATAGAGAAAAGGTAAAAAAAAAAATCATAAACTTAAATATTGGAACATAAATACAAAGTAAGAAAAGTAAACAAAAATCATGTCATGTCCACAGAACATGAGAGGATTTAAAATATGTAGTGATCCATTTTCATTTCAAGCAAACCTGTATAATAAATACTACATGTTGTGTTGAGAACTGTCCTTTTCTTTGCTTCCTTTTAAGTATTCATTTTTTGTCTGCTGTGCACTTTGTACTTTCTTCTTTTTCCATTCTTTCTCTCCACAGTGAAGTCTACAATTAAGTGAGTATGTATTACTCTCTAAATATAGATACACACACACATGCACACACACACACACACACACACATATATATATCTCTCTCTCTCTATATATATATATATACACACACACACACACACACACATACATAGACATGTACTTTCCCTAACAAATTCTACCACTGATCTTTGTTTTTATATTTATGCATGTCTCTTGTTTCCCATCCCTGCTGACTACTCTACTGCCATCCTATTACTTAGTCTACCTTCCGCCAAGCATCTCTTCCCTATCCTCTTATCTGTACAACTCTAAACACCCTTCTCTAGCTTCTCGTAACCTATTCCCTCTCCTGCCCCTCTAGAGATCCTTCCCCTATCCTCACATTCCCAATGATCTAAGCACCCTTCTGTACCCTCTTTAACCTATTCCTTCCCCCACCCATCTAGAGATCCCTCCTTTGTCCTCTCACCCCTCCCTATGCCCTTACCATTTTATTTCTTCTGAATTTGGAAGACTTTTATTCTCATTACACAAATACACACACACACACACACACCTGATAAAAGTAGGTTACCAGAACTGCAAGTCATTCTCCTCTAATTGCTTTGTATAAATTATTCCTCTTGCACCTTATTTGTATAAAATAATTATTCTTTTTAGTCATTCCTAAATGGTTTTGCTTTTTAAAGTCATATCATACTAAAGTCTATCCCAATATTTTTTACAATCATCACAATTACTAATGATAATCTTAGACATACATTTTACTTATAAAAAAGGTAAATGTTCTGTCCTTATTAATTCCCTTGTTATCAGTCTTTGGTATATCCCTTATGTTTCCTTTGGCTCTTATATGTTAAATCTTCTATTATGTTCAGGTTTTTTTTTTTTAACAAAGTCTTGAAAATCTGACAGTTAATCAAATATCCATTTTTTCCGTTCAGAATTATGTTTACCTTTGCTAGGTAAGTTATTTTAAGTTCTTTTGCTCTTCATTATATAGTGTTCTAAGACTTAAGGTCCTTCAGGTTTTCTACTGCTAGATCTTATGTGATTCTAATTGTGGCACCATCATATTTAAACTGATTTTTTTATTACTGCTGTTAATATTTTATCCTTGAGCTGGTGATTTCAGAATATGACTATAATATTCCTATGAGTTTTCCTTATAGGATCCTTTGAAGTGGTGTTCAATGTTGTTTTTTTCTATTTCTTATTTACCCCCTTGTTCTAATACTTCAGGAGAATTTTCTTTAATTATTTCTTTTATTATTGTATTAAAATTCATTTTTTTGATCATAACTTTAAGGTATTCTCATTATTTTTATGTGTTCTCCTCCTGGTAGGTTCTCCAGATTAGTTGTTTTTATTACGAGATGTTTCACTTTCTCTTCTATTTTTTTCCATTATTCATATTTTATATAATTATTTCTTGATCTCATAACTTTTGCTGGCTTTTCCTTGACCAATTCTAATTTTCAAGGTGTCATTTTCTTCCTGAAGATTCTGGATCTCTTTTTCCTATTGGTTGATTTTCTTTCATAATCTTGTTTTTCTTGGATTATTCTTATTTTATTTTTAGTTTTTCCTCCATCTCTCTTATTTGATTTTTAAAGTTCTATGAATTATTTTTTGGGCAGGTGATGAATTGATGTTACTTTTTTGGGTAGAAGAGAATTTCTTTCCTTCAGTATCCTACTCTGAAGATGAACCCTGCTCTTCTCTATTCCCCTAGTAACTTTCTATGGTTATATTTTTCTCCTTTGCCTATGTATTTTGTAAAATCTATAATAGCTTAGTTTTTGTAATCACCTCTAGGCCTGGGGTATGAAGGATGGTGCCTCTTGCCCCAGATCTTCAGCTCTTCCCTCCTGACTGGTACTCCAGCCTTTTGTAAGTGCTCAAAGTCAGGGTCATTCTGCCCCACTGCTTCTGTTCTCACTGGACATGTGCTGGTTGCTTCTTATCCCTGCTCTCCAAAGCATATCTGGGTCTGGCATTCCTTATCAGCAGAGATTCCTTTGGTCTTCCATGGCTCAGATTCAAATTTCCCTCATTTTCCAAGTGGTAAAAGTTCCGGTGATTATGACCACATTGCCCTCCCACCCAAGCATCCCAGGGTTTGCTGTTTGTTGTTTAAGTGACTTGCCACTTGTTGTTAATGTGCACACTAGCCTTGAATTGTTTACTCTTCACAGGGACCAAACC
>JAQQSK010010350.1:0-12718 GCA_028658325.1 Potorous gilbertii | reverse complement strand
CTGCTTATCAGAGGGTTGTGTGTTCGAATCACACCAGGGCCCCGTCTTTTCTATGTTTTTCCTCCATCTCAACCTTTAATTTGGACAAATTGTACCTGAGCCTCAGTCGGACACGCTGTACCTTGTCCCTCGGCGTGGTAATGCCGTTTGGCCCTGTTCGAAAACAAAGAAGAACCGAACAACCAAATGCCTCCTATGTGCCAGGCACTGTGTTAGACACTGCTCCAGGGGAGCACAGCAGGGGTTCCTGACACTGACGGTATCAGCGATCTTTTAGATGTTCTCATAGTCCTGGGCTGGATGCTGGGCAAGGTAACAATTTACCGAAGATATTGTCCCTGCCCTCATGGGCTGACCCTTGAAAGGAACCAAGGATTCCAAGAGTCGGAAGGAAAGGAGGGAAGGAGGGAAGGAGCATTGCCCAAGTGGAACTGGCCATTTGGGGCCCCAGTGGGCAGCCACTGTTCCTTAGTCCCATGAGAGTAAGGGAGTTGGCAGCAGAAGTTCAGTTGAGACCTACTGAGGCCTCCAGTGGCCTGGGTCTCTAGTCAGTCTAAGCTGGAGTGGGGTAGGAGTCCCCTTCTTCTACAGCAATCAGAAGAGGGGCTGCTGTCATGTCATCTCCCAGAGGTGATGGAACTTTCAAGATTCCCAAGGGTACTTCTCACTGTGTGAGCTTTCCTAGGTGCCACCTGTACACCCACCCCCAACTTGGAGCTCCTTCTGGGACCTTAGCAGACTCAGGGGAATGACAAGCCTCCACCGAAGCTGGCCTTGAGAGCCTCGCGCTCCCGATAGCTCCCCTTCTCCCCTATCTGAACTTCTTAGCCCCTAGGCTCCCAGGTGTAGAGGCTGGGTCTCCCTGAGTCAGTATCTGAGCAGCTCCTTCACCCCAAGGCTCAGGCCCTGCAGGCTGTTGGCGCTGTCAGAGGAGACCCGAAGTGCACACGCTGAGTCGCAGAGGTGGCAGCGGGAGAAAATCGTTGGAAGTCTGGTGTGCAGACGTCAACAACTGCGGAGACCATTGCGGGGTGGGGGCGACCATGAGAGACGGGATGCTCTTTGTCAGCATCCCTGTAGTGTCTGCAGTCCTTCCTCTGTCAAATTAAGGCAGGGGACGAGATCTAAATTTCTCTAATTCTAAGGGGGGTGGTGGTCAGCAGAGGGGTTTGACAGAGAGACATAGAGATGGAGAAAGAGACAGAGAGAGACAGAGACAGAGAGAGAGAAAGAGGAAGAGAGACAGAGACAGAGAGACAGAGAGAAAGAGAGAGAGACAGACAGACAGACCGAGACGCTGATAGACGGAGAGAGAGAGAGAGCCAGAGTGTAGGAGGCCATATTTAAGTCCTGCCTCAGGCACACATGGGCGAGGGAAGAGGGGCAAATCCTCCTGTCCAGCAGGAGGTTGTCCCTCAGCTTAGGAGACCGTTTCGTGGAGGAGAGAAATCCTCTCCGTAGGGCAGGGGTCCTTTCCCTTCTGTGTGCCCTGGCCCCCTGGGGCAGTGTGGTGAAGCCTAAGGCTCCCTCTGGACAATTGTGTTTTTAAATGCATCAAGTGAAACCAAGAGAAGGAAGAAGAAAAACAGAGACGTTGTAGACATCCTAAGGTACGTCAAAGCTCCATCATATACATGAGGTAGGTTCTTAGGGACCTCAGTGTTTGAGAGACCTTGTGGCGCAAGTGGTAGCACGTCAGACTCCAAATCAGAAGATTGCGTGTTCGAATGTCGTTGGGGTCAAATCTTTTTTCTCATAATTCCCAATGGTCCATACACATTGTTTGTACTCAAGTCACAGTCTAGCAACATCATACCTTGACCCCAACATAGCGATGCCATTTTGGTCGTCTCTGAGAACAAAGGAGAACAACCGACCAAACAAGTACCTACTATGTGCCAGGCACTGTGCTAGGCCCTGACGTTAGGAACCCCTGATGTAGAGAAACATACAAACAAGAAAAAGAATATCATGGGGAACTCCAGGGAATAAAATGTGTTAATTAGCCCAGTGGAACAGTCCCTTCTAAGAAGCAGTTTGACATAGTGAAGACGATACTTTTCCCTCCCAGCTCGTTCATTAGCTCTGTGACTACAGATATGTTGTTTTCCCGCAGAGCCTCGCTTTCCTCTTCTGCAGAATGGGAATAATAAACCTTTTACTACCTACCTTCTGGGTTGTTGCCTTTCTCCACCTCAAACAATAAATCCCACAAATTATTTATTTTTTTAGTATCGGTGTCAGAAATCCTAGGGAGGGCCCTAAATTCAGGGAAATTCTGTGTCTGTCTCAATGGGTGAGAAAGTTTCGCGTTTCACGGGGAAATTTGAAAATTAGTTTACCAGCTGTACTCTGGTTGGGAGAGTGAGGTTATCCAAATGACAAAAGCAAAAATGGTGTCAGGTTGCCCCCTCCCTCTAATTCTGATAATACCTGTAAAGGCCTCTGCAGGCCACCATCATTCCTTTGTTTTTCAGCTTCAGGAACATGTCATTACATCTGCCTCGCTGGTCTCTCAGGGAACCCTAGTTTTCCTTGAATTGCAAAATAGTCTGACGCCAGAAAGATCCCTTCCACTCTTGACACAAAGGACTTGGGGGGAGTAGGGTTGGAAGGCAGATTTCATTGGGGTAGGGAAGGATTTATTTGTCAGGCAGATGGCTTTTAAAGACCGTCTTGCATCTTGCAAGAATGACTCTGGGAGAACACCAGAGGAAAGTGGGTTTAAAATTATCTTCCCTGGGTCACACAGTAAATAAAAATGACTTTTTAATAAGGAGATTGGGGTGGAAGTGTTTATAGATGCCCAGAGAGTTTCCCCAGCACATCTTAACCAGGACTCCCTTTCTCTATATATTTTTAAAACTGAGTTAGATTGAATTGACATCTAGAACCAAATGAGTTCCAATGTGAAGGTAGCAAAGGCTGTATCCCATTGGTGATGGAAGGATCAGAGCCACTTACTGCTATGTGACTTATGGGAAGTCTCTCTTCTTGTCTGAACCTAAGGATCTATCTACTGATCATACTGGGACTCTAGCTTCTCTCCTATGTAATATGGCCTTTTAGACATGCATATAGCAGGCTTGTACTGTGGCTAATCAAATGGTATCCAAAACTGGTACTTCTCAACTTTTTTTGCTTGGTGACCTAGTTTTGTGTGGTTTCATCATTGGTCTCCCAGTCCTTCTGGACTGTTTTAGTTTTCTCTGTCGGGTCATTCTTTTGGAATTGGGCTAATCATCTCAGTATCCTGCTTCCTTGTCCTTTTCTTTCTGCCCCCTTGATGTTCCTAAGTTCCCAGCTTTCTCTGGCATGATCTGCGTTTGAACCCTTGAGCATGCACTAACTTTTAAAATGCCACCTCCATAGTGCAGCCTTCCTGGATTCCTTTTGTTGGCAACAGCCTTCTACCTTGGCCATCACATGTGCTTCTCTCATGTACATGTCAAGTATTAGTGTCTTTTCTCTGTATTCTACTTTAAGTAAGCTCTATAAGATCAGGGACAGGGTATCATTTGATGTCTACGTAATCACCAAGGGGTGGTAGCAATATTAACCAAAGGTTCAATGGCATACTTTAATCAATATCCTCAAGATAACTAGTTGTCACATACTATCTCTGCCCCCTTTTGACCTAACTCAGGTTCTGATTTTGATCGAGAGGCATGGATATTCAATCAAAATCACCAATTAAATTCTCTTGGCATGGCCCCCACCTACTAGGTCTTTCCTTCCATTCAAGCTGCTAATTAATAGCATCTGTCCGCTAAATCTTTAACTTTCTTAAACCATTTGATCCTATTTGATGAAAGATAATAAAAATGATCCTTGCACACACATAAAACAATGGCAGCCATTTAAATTTGTCCCCTCACCCCCTTCCCACCTGAGACCATTTGTCTTGCCGGCTTTTGCTCCAGGGTGAAATGAAATAAACAGAAAATACAGGCATTTGAGCACAAAGCTTCTGTCCCACAGGCAAGGAGGTGGGTTTGAGTCAGTCACCGTCAGACCCAGTAAGCACTGTATTTCTTGCTCATCACTCAAACCAGCAGGAACCTGCATCCTCCACCCCCACCCCCATCCCCACCTTTCCACACCGTTCCGCATACCATGCACTCACCTGGAAAGGACTTCACTTACTCTGCCGCTCATGCTTACTAGGTTTTTGTCTGCTGCTGCAACAGGAGTTTCCCTTGCCAGGAAGCGAGGCAAGTCAAAGTATAGAGAGAAACCCTCCCTACAGCCACAGCTCTCCTGCATCTCTCTCTATAACCCTCACCTTCAGAGTTCGCCACAAAGAGATGTCAGTTCATTCATTCATTACCCACAAGGTCCCTGGGCAATTCCCTGAATTCACATTACTACGTAGTACCAAGGCTTCTGGGAGATGTAGTCCATGGGGAAATGTAAGGAAGTACCCAACAACAGATCTGCTACATTTGTATCTTGCCCCCTACTTCCTTGCACCTTGTTTTGTGCAACTGAGAGCTTAACCAATATTTCTGGAATAAATTATTCCCCTTGAAGCCCTAGTTATAGCCTCAGTTGCAGCCCATAAAACCCTCACCTCACATCAAACTTCATTGGGATGCATACGATCATAGCATTTATAAGTTGGAAGGTATCTTAGAGCATTTAGTCTAAAATGAGAAGACTGAAGCTCAGAAGGAAGAAATTATTTGCACAGGGTCTTGGAGGTAATGACAAAGGATTTGAACCCAGGTCCTCTGACTTTTACTCCTTGACACCCCTCTGCCATGTCACCCCATCTTGTGATGCAGATCTCTACAAATGTACCAATGTGCACCAATATCTCTATCCAATCTCCCTCATCTTTCCAAGAGCAAAGTTCATGCTCAAAAATTCTGCAAGCCTTCCCCAGGATGTGCTTATTCCCTTTTCTCCCAGAGAAAAGCAGCGGAGGTTTTAGGTTAGAACAGGGGTAAAGAACATGCAGTCTCGAGGCCATATGTGACCCCCTAGGTCCTCAGGTATGGCCCTTTGACTGAATCCAAACTTCACAGAACAAATCCCCTTAATAAAAGAGATCACAGGTTCCTCACTCTTGGTTAGGATGTAAATATATGGGCTTAATTATTTTAAGTACTCAATGGAAGAAAGTAGAATTATCAGGGAAGATGGAGATGGTCCTTAGCCTACAAATTTGTTTGGGTCTCCCTGAATGGAAATACTACAAAGGGGAACCAGGCTTTTGCATGAGACCTGATGCTTACAGGGAAGAATTAGATCAAAGGATCATAGGTGTGTTTATAGATTGGACAGCACCTTAGAGTGAATATAGTCCAGCCTTTTCATTTGACAGATATGGAAAATTATGTTCAGTCCCAGAACTAATAAGGGAAAGAGCTAAGATTTGACCTCAGGTCATTTGATTCCAAAGGTTAGGTCGGGAAGACCTATGGAGGATTATTAGGATACTACATTTCAGACAGGAAAAAGGCAGTGAAACCTGGGCACAAGGAATAGGAGATGGGATAATTAAGATGTACAGGGATTAGGTAAAATATCTGTGAACAGGGCGCTGTAAGGAACTGGGGGGATTGCCTTGTAATCCAATCCTCTCTCTGTTTAGTGTAGTCAACTTGGCTCTAGTTACGTGACCTGGGGCCAGCGGAGCCATTTATCTAAAGTCATGTGGCTGGCTCACTCATTAGATCGAACACAGCCAGGTCCTGAAATTTCAACTCAGTTCACAAGGCTCCTAGAGCTAGCACTACAACTTTAACATCTCAATCTAGACTCTATTACGTATCATTCCCAGGAACTCTGCATATAGATGACCTCGTTACAGGCCATTTATGCTGGACTTCGAAAGTCACCTAGTCCCATCTTCCTAACATCTTACAAAGGAGGAAAATGAGAGGCTCAGAGAAGAAGATTCACTTGCCCAGTCACACAGCTAGGTATTGGTTGGAATAAAGAATGCATAGCCTATTTCAGCTGGAAATAACTGTAGAGATTATCTAGTCATTTCATTTTATACAGAGAGAAAGTGAGGACCAGAAGGAGGAAGAAGGTTTTGCAATGAATTAATGACAATTCCAAAACTTGAACATTAAGTACTGAGGATATTCCACCCTGCTTCTCAAGAATTCAACACTTCTGAGGTAGAGATCACTACCAAAATGGGTGCAAATGATTAACATCTAAGACAATTACCCAGAAAATATAGCTTCAAAACAACAAAGCAAAAGACTAGATCTCCTTCACAAAGGAGAAATACTGCAAGCATTTCATTTAGAAGAAAATATCTGGGTCTTTGGCACTGTTGGGGAATAAATTTGAAGCTGAAAACCTTTAATCAATTATAGTTTTCCATCTCACCATCTCACAGTGATCTTATGATGTTGGAGATGAACAATAGGAGTGGAGCTACCAGTAATGCATTGATGAGGTATTAGGGGCTCATCCTTTTTCGTGCTGGATAACACTCCAACCTAACCAAAATAAAGGATCAAAAATGTTGGTTCCCTTTTATACAAGAAGGGGAAGTGCAGTCAATTTCAAATTATCCCATCTGTCACTTTCCAACAGTTAAACTGTGTTCCTTAAGGTATATTCTGAGCCAGAGTAGCATTTTTTCTCCTGGGCTTTCCAAAACCGGGTGAATTTTTAGCCTTTCTTAATTGCTTTCTCTTTTTCCTTTCACCCAATTCTTCCATTTTATCTAAATTATTCTGGGCAACTTTGGGCAAGTCCCTTCCTCCCTCTCTCTCAGACTCAGTTTCCTCAACTGTAGAATGATGAAGCTGGACTAGACAGTCTCTAAAAGACTCTTTCAGTTCACATATTCTATGGTTCTCTGTTTCTCTCATAAGCTATGATGAGGCAGAAGGAGACTTTCCCCCTGGAGCTGTGCAGCCTGCTCTTCCCAAGGCTACAACAAGAGCTGACCTGATGCACTGTAGGGGGGCACTCCTAGGCATCCTTTTCCTCCTGCATGTCAGAGATATATTCATACCATTAAGTGGGAATTAGTCCATTTCCCCCTGAAAGAGTGGGAGCATTTTGTGCAAACCTTATTAGATGTAGAGAGAGAAGCAATGAAGCTTTGGTTGCTATTTTCTCTTTCAGAGATCCCAATGGCCTCCAAGGAAAGGATATTAATTTTTTTTTCTGAAAAGGTATAAAAAAAGGAAGAGGTCAGATATAAAGGAATGAATAAAAAGAGCTCATTTGGAGATCTTCTCCAGGCTAAGAGAATTTTGCATACCATTCCACAGATATATCTTAGTACCTTAAAGCAATACCTCCACCATTAGAATATAAGCTCCTTGAGGATCCTTTTGGTCTTTTCTTTGTACACCCAGTACTTGGCACATAGTAACAATGAATTCTTATTGACTGACTTCTTGCTTGTTGCTTGTTACTAACCCTTGATGGGGAGGGGGCAGGGGTGGAAAGGACACTATTGCTCTATTCTAACCTCAGACTCTGCAACTAGGTGGTGGAATGGATAGAGTACTATGCCTAGAATCAGGAAGATGTGAGCTCAAATCCTGCCTCAAATCATGGGCAAGTAACTTAGTCTCTGCCTCAGTTTTCTCATTTTTAAAGTGCAATGATAATAGCATCTACCTCCCAGGGTTATTGTGAAGATCCAATGAGACAATAATTTGTAGAGTGCTTGGTACATTGTAAGTACTATATACACCTGAGCTATTCTTGTTATTCTCCAGACTCCCAGAGCAGATCTTTTTGAAGTGGAGAAGCTCAGAATATCAAGGTAGCCAGACATTGGATGAATGCTCAATGGCTGCAAGTTAATTTCACTTGTCTGGGTACCTAGATTGGAGTTAACCTCTCTGTTGAGCTCTCCATAGTCATTTCAGATGGACAAACATTCTTCTAGCCTGCTTCATGAGGAAAATTGTTCTAAGCTAGCAACTCTGAAGTCAAATACTTCAAATTAAGAGATTCTCAGCTTTCCTGAGCCTTTATGGCATCATAGTCAATGCCCATGAAATATTGAAGGGTGCTGAACTATCTTTTGACTACAACTACTTAGCACAATTTTAGGGGAAAAAAGGTTCTTTATTTCTGAAAATCACCTGGCCTCTAAGGCACTAGGTCTTCAACTCTCAGGCATTTTTGTTGGAACGTTAAGTTGCAAAACAATCCCAGCAGGACAAGCAGATAAATTCATCACAGGCTCCCCAAATGCTTCCCCTCTACTTGATCACAGAGTTTGGCAGAGTGTATCCATCCCATGAGATTCATTTACAGAAAAGTCTGTGGGGCCTTCATTTTATTCACTCAGTTGGAATCATCCAAGCAAGAAGTACCCCAAGAAGAGCTGACATTCGTTGAGAGGTGACATGGTGTAGTGAATAGAATGCTAGGCTAGGAGTGAGGAAGACTTGAGTTCAAGTTTCACCTCTTGATGCTTAGTTCCCTGGGCAAATCACTTAACCAGTCCTAGTCACTCATCCATAAAATGAAGAGATTGAAGTAATTAATCTTCAAGGTCCCTTCTAGTTCCAAATATGTGTTCCTTCCTGGTGTTTTAAAATTGATGTTACGTTATCTCAGTAGATCCCCATAGTCATGAGGGGGACAGAGTAGATAATACAAATATTATTATATCTCTTTTACGGGTACAGAGACCAAGTCTCAGAGAAGTCAAATAACTGATGCATGGTCTCATAATTAACAAATTTCAGAAGTAGGATTTGAATCCCAGGTTTTCCCTATACCAAGTATAGTACTTTTTCTACTATCCTACTCTACCTTCCAGCCAAAGTTGTAACTTTGAAATATGGCATCCAGGGCAAGGGGCCCAAAGAATAACCAGAGCACGAAGCATGGAGGTGAGTCATGGAGACCTGGCCATCTCTTGAGGAGAGGCCCAGAGGCCTGAGTGGGGCCAATGAGGAACTCATCTGGGATGCAGCCACTAAAAAGAGTAAGTGGGAGCTGTTTGGTAACTTCCTATTTTAATTAATTATCCCTTTGTATAAAAAAAGTTTTTATTGATGTCTTTTGCTTTTAATATCAACAGAACTTTCCCCAGCATTCCAGGCTGTGCCCCTTCCAGAGAACCTTCTCATATGATAAAAAGTACTTTTTGAAAGACAAGAAAAATAAGAGGGAAAAAATCAGCATAACTGATCAATACATCAAAAATATAAGAAAATATGTGGAGGGGATGGAGCCAAGATGGCAAAGTAGAAGGACGGACCTGCTATAGCTCTCCCCCCAAAGCCCATAAAATATCTGTAAAAGTGACTCTAAACAAATTCAAGAGCAGCAGAAGCCAAAAAATCAGAGAGTGAAAGAGATTTCCAGCCTAAGGCAGCCTGGAAGGCTGACAGGAAAGGTCTATCACACCAGGCTTGGAGCAGAGTGCAGTCCAGTCTTGGCCGCCCAGCACAGCACAAACAGGACTGGAGCACGCTTCAGGGCACAGAATCATGGGTAGAAACTCTGGTTCCCAGATTTCTCAATCCACAAATGCCAAAGACAGCTTCAAAGGTCAGTGAGAAAGCTATTTCACTTGGGTGAGAAGGGAGCAGGTCCCTGCCAGAGACCTGGTCGCAGGGCAGGGGCAGCCACTGTAGTAACAGCATGCAATTTTGGAGCCCTCCGCCTAAAGACCCTGGGGGATTTGAGAGCCGATTTAGGTCTCAGTTCTGAACAACAGTCCTGGGGTGAGGAGGAGCACTGGCATAGTGGAGTTGGTAGAGGCTCTGGAGAGGGAACCTACTTGCAGATCCTAGACAGAAAAGCTTATGTTTGCTCTGAGACCAGAGCATAGGTCAGGAGAGGAGAAAATTTCTCTCCTTTGATTGTGCCACCTTGGAGGAACTGAGAACTTAAAGGTCCCTATAGTATACCCTCCACTTGACAAAGGACTCAAAAGTCAAGTACCTAGCTGGGAAAATGTCCAAACAAGGGAAAAATAAGACTATAGATGATTACTTTCTTGGTGAACATGTATTTTCCTCTATTCTTTTCAATGAAGAAGAACAAAGCATACAATTAGAGGAAGACATCAAAGTCAAGGCTTCTTCATCCAAAAGTTCCAAAATAAATTTTCATGGAAGAGCTCGAAAGAGATTTTGAAAATCAAGTAAGAGAGGTGGAAGGAAAATTGGAAGAGAAATGAGGGCAACGCAAGAATATCATAAAAAGCAAGTCAACAGCTTGCTAAAGGAGACCCAAAAAATGCTGAAGGAAATAACATCTTTAAAAATAGACTAACCCAAATGGCAAAAGAGGTCCAAAAGCCAGTGAGGAGAAGAATGCTTTAAAAGGCAGAATTAGCCAAATGGAAAAGGAGACTCAAAAGCTCACTGAAGAAAATAGTTCTTTAAAAATTAGAATGGAGCAGATGGAAGCTAATGACTTTATGAGAAACCAAGAAGTTACAAAACAAAATCAAAAGAATCAAAAAGTTGAAGACAATATGAAGTATTTCATTGGAAAAAAAACAACTGACCCGGAAAATAGATCCATGAGAAACAATTTAAAAATTATGGGACTACCTGAAAGCCATGATCAAAAAAAGAGCCTAGACATCATCTTTCACGAAATTATCAAGGAAAACTTCCCTGATATTCTGTAACCAGAGGATAAAATAAATACTGAAAGAATCCACTAATCACCTCCTGAAAGAGATCCCAAAAGAAAAACTCCTAGAAATAGGAGAAAATGTTGCAGGTATCCAGAAAGAAACAATTTGAGTACTATGGAAAATCCAGTCAGGATAACACAAGATCTAGCAGCTTCTACATTAAGGGATTGAAGGGCTTGGAATATGATATTCCAGAAGTCAAAGGAGCTAGGATTAAAACCAAGAATCACCTACCCAGCAAAACTGAGTATAACACTTCAGGGGAAAATGGTCATTCAATGAAATAGAGGACTTTCAAGCATTCTTGATGAAAAGACAAGAGCTGAATAGAAAATTTGACTTTCAAACACAAGAGGCATGAAAAGGTAAATAAGGAAGAGAAATCATAAGGGACTTACTAAAGTTGAACTGTTTACATTCCTACATGGGAAGATAATATTGGTAACTCTTGAGGCTTTTCTCAGTATTTGAGTAGTTGAAGGGATTATATACACATAGACAGAGGGCACAGGGTGAGTTGCATAGGAAGGGATGATATCTACAAAAATAAAATTAAGGGGTGAGAGAGGAATATATTGGGAGGAGAAAGGGAGAAATGGAATGGGGCCAATTATCTCTCATAAAAGAGGCAAGAAAAAACTTTTTTAGTGGAGGAGGAAAGGGGGGAGGTGAGAAGGAAAAAAATGAAGCTTACTGTCATTGCATTTGACTTAAGGAGGGAATAACATGCACGCTCAATTTGGTATGAAAATCTATCTTACACTACAGGAAAATAGGGATTAAGGGGATAAGGACATGTATAACCTATATTGAATTGCTTGCCTTCTCAGTGGGAATGAGTGGGGAGGAAGGAAAGGAGAGAAGTTGAAACTCAAAGTTTTTGGAATGAATGTTGAGAATTCTTTTTGCATTCAACTGGGAAATAAGAAATATAGGTAATGAGGTATAAAAATCTATCTTGTCCTACAAGAAAAGACAGAAGATTGGGATAAGGTAAGGGAGGGGTGTGATAGAAGAGAGGGCAGATTAGGGGAAAGGGTAATCATAATGCATTGTGTCTTGGGGTGGGGGGAAGGGAGAGATGGGGAGAAAATTTGAAACTCAAAATCTTGTGGAAATGAACGTTGAAAACTAAAAATAAGTAAATAAGTTTTTTAAGAAAGAAAATATGTGCAGTGCATAACACTCTACACAAGGATTAGGGGCAGCTGGGTGGTGCAGTGAATAGAGCACCAGTGCAGGAGTCAGAAGGACCTGAGTTCAAATCTTACTTCAGATACTTGACACTTACTGGCTGTGTGATCTTGGGCAAGTCACGTAACCACAATTGCCTCATTTTGGGTCATCTCCAGTCATCTTGATGAGTATCTGTTCACTGGATTCAGATGACTCTGGAGAAGAAGTGAGACTGGTGACCTACACAGCCCTCCCTCACTCAAAACATAGTCAAGTGCAAGTCATGTCATCATTTCTCTAATGGCATGATCTTCAGTAACAAAGGATGAACACACACAAGGGTTGGGTGTGTCTGCACTTTCATATTTCTTCTTTTGAACCATACTCATTCTTTACAATTTTTCAATCTTTACTTTTGATTGTTTTCATATGTGTTTGTTCTTTCCATTTATATTGTTGTAGTCTTTGTATATGTATATTCTTTTCTTCACTTTACTTAAGTCATTCTGCATCAGTTCTCGAAGATCTTTCCATACTTCTCTGTCTTTATCATATTCGTTATTTCTTATAGCATGGTAAAAGTTCATTACATATGTGTACCACAATTTGTTTAGCCATTCCCTAATTGACAGGCATCTATTTTATTTCCAATTCTTTGCTGTTACATAAAAATGTTGCTGTCAATATTTCAGTATATAGGGAGACTTTCTTTTCAACAGCTTACTTGGGTTACAAGCCTAGTAATGACATCTCTGAGTCAAAGGTTATGGATATTTTAGTCACTTTATTGGTATTATCCTAAATCGCTTTCCAAAGTGGTTGACTAATCCATAGCTCCACCATAGTTCACCAGTGTGCCTATCTTCCTACAACCCTTCCAAAATAAACTATTAGCATCTTCTATTATATCAGCCAGTTTGCAAGTTATGAAGTAAAACC